>OZ010592.1:3568775-3628775 GCA_963932145.1 Acanthosepion lycidas
CCTCCCAGTTTCTCCGGCATTGAGTAGGAGAATAAGACTGGTTGTTGTCAAAGTCAGTGGACTTTCTTCTAGTCAAATTAAGGCAGCTCCAGATGCTGACTGCAGTCCAGTAACCATCAGACAACACTTACGACAAAAAGGCATGGTAAATAAAAAGCGCAAACAAATTCCTTGGCTGATTGCACGTCAGAAAGTGAACCGTTTAAGGTTTGATCGTGAATACCAAACATGGGACATTGAGAAGTGGAAGTAAGTCCTGTTTTCTGATGAGAAAAAATTCAATCTATATGGTCCTGATGGCTTCCAAAAATATTGGCATAACAAAAACATGCCTCCTAAAATTTGCTCCACACGCCATAGTGGTGGAGGGTCCCTAATGGTGTGTGGTGCCTTTTCTTACAGAGAGACGATGGAGCTCCAGGTGGTGCAGGGTCGTCAGAAAGCGGCTGGTTATGTTAGCATGCTACAAAAAGTATCGCTGGTGACGGAGGGCCATCGTTTTTGTGGGGATGGATGGTTATTCCAACAGGATAACGCCGCAATCCACGCTACATGCCGGAACTTGACCTTTCTACAAGAAAATGGGGTCCATCTCTTGAGATATTCTGCATGATCACTGGACTTGAACCCAATTGAAAATGTTTGGGGATAGATGGCAAGAGATGTTTATCGATATGGCAAACAATATTCAACAAAAAATGAACTTCGTGAAGCTATCTTCAGAAGTTGGAGCAATATTCCTCGCAGCTTAATGGAAACACTCATTTCTAGCATACCCCAAAGAATTTTTGAAGTTATCATAAACAGTGGAGTTAGAACTTTTAAATTTGGTTGTTGAATGTTTTCATTCACTTTTCATACAATTTGGTAGAATTTTTGTCTATGGTCTTATAATTTTGATCAAGTGTAAAACGCCTCATTTTATAAAAATGTCAATTTCTCAATAAAATGTTCGGATTTTAACTTTTTGTCTGCATAACCTTTTAGATTAAAAAATTAGTAACCTTAAGTAAGAAATGTTTAAAATTTTTCGATGAAAAACAGTCTTTTTAAAAAAAATTTCAAGTTGATCAGGAGTGTGTGTATATATATATATATATATATATATATATATATATATATATATATATATATATATATATATATAACTGCATGCCAAATTATTATCGAGATAACTTTTTTTCTCATATTTCAAAAACCCTCCAATCAATTCACACACAATTTTCACACAACATTGCACAATCACTGAAATTTTCGTACTGATCTACGCAATGTAAAAAAAAACTGGCACCGTATTTGTTATCAGCACGGTGATTTGAGAGTGCCAAATTATTATAAAAGTGTAAAAATTTAGTGAAAAAATGGGTCGTAAAAGCAGTTTAAGTGATGCTGAAAAGAAAACTATCACCTCAGAACTCTCAAAAGGTAAATCTACCTTAGAAATTTCTAAAATGTTAGGGAGGTGTCATCAAAAAAAAAGTTCACCGCCGACCCTACACAAGTACGCAAAAGGGCAGATAAAGCCAAGCCGAAGGTTATTTCACGTCGTCTCATGTCACGACTTAAACGAGAGGCCACGAAGAACCCTGGACTTACCAGTCAAGAGCTTTTCAGTCGCATTGGGGATCCTACTGTGTCTAAAAGTATTCGGTGTCGGTATCTGAGGGAAATAGCAACAACAGACAAACCTGTATCGAAGCCTCCGTTGACGAGAAATCACATTCAAAATCGATTGAAATGGGCCGAGGACAATAGGAAGATTGACTTCTCTAAAGTTTTGTCCACAGGCGAAACTCGAGCAACACTTGATGGGCCAGATAGTTGGTGCAAAGGCTGGGTAATGAATGGACAGAATCGCCATCAGCGTTTGAGACGCCAACAAGGCGGTGGAGGCATAATGATCTGGGGTGGTATTATTGGAAAAACATTAGTTGGCCCATGGAGAGTACCAGGTGGCGTCAAAATGACTACTGATGTATACATAGCGTTTATGAAGGAGCATCTTGAACCGTGGATGAAAAGGCAAAGACTTGACTTCAGAAGGGCAATTGTTTTTATGCAAGATAATGCTCCCTCACATGCTGCTCACAAGACTACTGAATATTTGAAACAGTTAGGCTTCGATGGACCTCGAAAAATGAAGTGGCCAGCAAATTCTCTGGATTTGAATCCAATCGAAAACCTTTGGAGCATCATGAAGCGAAGACTGTACGCCAACGGACGACAATTCAGGAGCAACGCTGAGTTGTGGGAAGCAATTCTTGACATATCTCGCGTCATTACAGCAGATGACATCCTACAATTAACAAACTCTATGGATCGTAGACTTCTTCAAGTAATTTCAAAACTGGGAAAGCACATTCCATATTAATTTGTTTATATTTGTTTATAACTGTGCCTTTGTTTGTATCTGTTATTATTTGTTTGATTATCTTATTTATTAGGTTCTTTTGATCATAAACATTCACGTGCAACATTAATAAACGTTTTGTTTGCTCAATTCTGGGAATTTTACTAAACCTTTCTAATAATTTGGCACTCTCAAATCACCATGCTGATAACAAATATGGCGCCAGTTTGTTTACATTGCGCAGATCAGTACGAAAAGTGATTGCACAGGTCAGTATTGCCAACGTTGTGTGAAAATTTTGTATGACTTGATTGGACGATTTTTGAAATATTAGAAAAAAAGTTATCTCGATAATAATTTGGCACGCAGTGTATATATGAGGTGCGATGGGTAAATTGTCGCTATTTTGGATTTTTTTTTTAGGATCCTAAAGGCATCACAACTGCAACCACAGCAGCAGTGGTTTGTCTTGCGTAAGATATCCTGGGTAAGATAGCTCATATACCCTTTAGGCTAGTTTAGAATACAGTGTTCTTTTTTCTAGACTGGTTTCCACCTATGTCAAGAGAACTTATTTTGCCATTCTATTTGACGCCAATTGAAAGAAAATCGATTTTCAAGGGCATTCCCTCGAAGTGAAAGAAACAAAATCGAGCAGGAACTGAACTCGGCACACCACATTCACATTTTGTGTCGTGAACCGTTACACTATACGGTGTAGTAATGAATAGCGGCTCGAATTGAGAAATCGGAGAGCAGGGTTCGAATTTTAGTCAAGTTCTTTACATTACCTTACGTGAAAATATCCCTAGGAAAGATGTGAATGTATCTTTCTTCATCCCAGATATGCGAAAATAGTAGGGCAAACTGGGCCCTTTAACCTTGGTGGCAACTAATGTAAGAGAAGGAAAACTCTAAATTTAAAACCCAAAGAGTTTGGCTGTTCGGTTCGAAGAACTGAGTTGTGGGAATCTCTTGCGTCGAAAAAAGATGAGAGGGATCTCAGTCTATTCAGATAGATAGATAGATCTATCTATCTATCTATCTATCTATCTATCTATCTATCTCAGTCTATTCAGATCTATCTATTTAGTTTCGAGTGTTTCGAAAAATTGATATCATTCGAGATGTAGATATCGGAGTAACTACATAGTCTAGGAAGATGAAATTAAACAGGTATCGTGATGACAAAATAAGATTTATTCATGAAAATTTAAATGAGAAATTCACAGTTACACGTCAAGTCGGTAGCTCTGCACAGTCTTCCCTTTTGAACATTTTGTGTTATGTCCAAATCTGCATTGTAGTTGGTGTATTTTTAGCGAATTCTCTAAAAGATTTTGACGCTGCACAGTCTTCTTGTTCGACTGTGTTCGAGCAGATTCTAATGAACAGGACGTCTTTTCTTTTCTAATGAATGGCATTAATATACATGAAAAGACATTAAACATAGAATTTTGAATGGTTTCTATACATGCTGTTAACATTTCAGATCATTTGAAAGAGAGTTAGTCAAGTTATTAGATTTTGAAGTGATATAGAGTTTTTTGAAACACCCTATGTATAATACCTGCATATATATATATATATATATATATATATATATATATATATGTGTGTGTGTGTGTGTGTGTGTGTGTGTGTGTGTTTGTGTATGTGCGTGTTTTCATGTAGACGAAAGAAGAAAGAGAAAAGACCTTGAGTCGAGTGTTAAACATCAAATAAAGTACAACAGTCCGAACAGCTGTCCGGAAGATGCCAAACAATTTCTCATTAGTTGTGGTTGAAATCGTGAAATCGTTTAAAGAACTACGTAACTGCCCTAGGTCGATCTATCTATCTATCTATCTATCTATCTATCTATCTATCTATCTATCTATCTATCTATCTATCTATCTATCTATCAAATTTGCATATATGTGCGTTTCCAACTGCGTTTTTTTTATTGTTTTTTGATCTCTATTTAAATTTATCCCGCTATACATTGATAATGTCTTTTCTTAATTGTGATGACAACTTTCTTGCACTCAATGGCAAACCTTATAAATCTGAAATTAAAAATAACAATACTATTATTTACATTTTTCTGTCCGTTGTCCTCGTCTTTATTGTCATATTCACGACGTTTCAGCCGTTGTACACTCCGTCCTTCTTCAGGTGATATTTCGTAGAATTTCGTCTACCGGGGTAGATTGTTCTAGTTCCACGTGCCATGCCTTTTTCTGCATATTTTTTTTATTTCCCTTTAGTAACTCAACTCTCCAAGGTTTTGCTCACATCTGCTGTGGCCAGGTATTGAACTCACAACTCATTGGATGAAGTCACTGGATTACTGGCCCTGTGGATAAAAGCGTTGGTTGAATTCAGTAATAAAAATCTCACATCAGGAAACATTTATTTTAATTTATTTTTTCTTTTTTTTCTTTTAAGCGTTTCACCCCAAGCAAGGCGGGAAGCCACTAGGACGCAAGGGGTTACAGAAAATTTAGAGCAAGATCAGATAGGAGTGATAGAAGAAAGGATGAGGAGAAGGGTAGTGGATAGATCAAGGCAACTGGAGATGTCGATTGACATTATTTCTAATAAAAGAATTATTTTAATTATTTACATTATTTACTCGAGGGCTACTATCCCCATATTTGTTTTTGTTGTTATAACAACGTTTCAAACATTGTGCTCCCCGGCCTTCATCAGGTGATTGTCGATCCACTAACCTTCAACGAACATCAAACTAAACCCTTTATTTAATCTCTTTGCACTGCCCATTTTAGGGCTTCTCACTAGGTGTCACGTGTATGCTTGGACGGCCATGTCCCTTTTCGATTCATGATTGACCTGGCAGAAGATTTCCTACAGTAGGCTGCCGTTATTTTCTGCGGTAGACTGGTTGCCAAACAAGGCTATGGAGTTCAGTATCTTCTGCTATTTAACCTACAGGGAGAGGGAAGATGGATTCATGCCTTTCCAAATGGTATTTGAGTGTAAGTGAATGTAACAAATTCGACTGGAATTCGAATTCGGCTCCTTGATTTTCATTATCCATCACACCACCTGCACACCCAAGCTTACAGCTCCTGACATTCCCAGCGGTCCCTCATCTCGGTACTAACCAGTTTCAACGTTACTTAACTTCACTGATCCGGCAAGAACCGGTCTTTCAACGTGATATGGCCGTAAGCTATTGATCATTGTTCAATAAATGAGTACCACAGATACCGGGTTTTATGCAAAAGGAATCTTCGATCTATTACTTTCAATAAGAGTTAATATTTTCGTAATGAGCCTGACCACTCCTGCACTTATGCTAAAATCTACGCTAGAAATATTTTCGTCTGAAAAGTTGAAAGTTTTGATTGTGGTTAAGAAGTGATATCATTAGGGCGTGACCAACTTTAAATGACTTTTTCACGGCTGTTGGTTTTATTGCTGTCTAATGTTTCCGAGCAGATGAACTCATTAGTTGATACGTTGAAAATAACACACACAAAAAAGGAAACCACTTTGGTTAGATTTATTCCATGCTTGGAAAGTCTTTCCTTTGATTTAATCTCAGAGTTTGTGTTTAAATATTCTGAGTCATTGGGAAAATGCCAAACTCATTCGTGCAATTAAATTAATTTCCTTCATGTAAATGAATTTCATTAATAACTTCAAGGTTTTGTAAAACATATTCACGTAGAAGTTATCAAGAAATATATCACCCATGACGTTTATTTGAGACGCGATGCGAGAATTGGTTGAAATCAACTTCAAGATGATTCACTAGTTCCGTCTAGAGTACTTTTCCGATATCTATTTCGAAACTGAGCAATGAGATTTTAAAATTAAAATTAAAATTCATTTTATCCTTGGATTTGTTATTTGGCTCTAATCAAATAATCTTGGACGATGAAGCTGTAATTAAAGCCTTAAACATTGACCAAAGTCTATCAATTTAAATGAACGTGGGCACAATGTTGAATTTTTATTCTTATTAGATAAAGTATTGTCAAGGCTACTAAGACGGAGGGAGTTAATAAATGTGAGAAAAAAAAACATTATGAAGGAGAGAGAACAATAAAAGAAAAGGAATTAAAAAGACAGAATATAACGATTGGCATTGCATTGGAAAATAAGAAATTGAAAGAGAGTTTCACAAGCGAGAAGTACGAGAAGTGTGGGAGAAGAAACTATTAGCATAAAAGTTACGATTCCATCTGTAAAATGTTGAGACCTTACCGCCAATCTAGTACTGCACTTAAATTCATAAAGTCCAGGTACCATAGAAGAAAGTTCATCAGAAAAATTACCATGAAAATATTTATAGAAAAGGCAGAGGGAAGCAAAAGTTACGGCGGTGGGAAAATGACTGAAACCGAGATGTCAGATCAGGACCAATAACATTGCAGATTCTTGTTTGGATTTTATCAAAAATCTCTGAATTCATAGCAGAAACACCAGACCAAATGTGGCAGCAATATTCAGTGCATAGACGAATGATAGACTTATGAATTTGTAAGACACAATGACCGAACTACCCTCGCAGAAGATCTAGCAATTGATTCAATATACTCTTTCCACTTCATATCAACGGAAAAAGAATCTCGCGCAGTTAGTCACTTTCCTGGGGGTTAGCATCAACCATGCTGATGAAAGGCAAAATGGGTACCCTCAGACGATTAAAACAGTGCAGTTTTTTTTTTGGGGGGGGCGCGTTAGAATTAACAAGCCATTGCTTGCCCCAGTTAACAACAGATTGCAGGTCATTTTTTGAGATCAGCTGCCAATTTGACTTTATCGAATCGATCAGACTTATTATTAAGACAAGAGTAAATAGTTGTTTCATCAGCATAGATAGCGAGTTGAGAACTTGATGAAGGTCATTGATGAAAATTAGGAACAACTTAGTTCCAAGGATAGAGCCCTGGGGGACACTTGCATTAATAACTTGGCTGGAATTCGAACTTGTCTCATCGATTTCACTTTTTGAGTCGCTAGATATATATTTTTTATTTAAATGTTAGGCAAGATGAAATATAAACATACCCAAGAAAAGAAGAGAAATAATGTATCCACCCCCACCCCACCAGTTAGCCCAACAGAAATAAAGAAAGCTTTTTTTTTTGTCAGCTGATTTCAAATATACTTAGTATCATACAAGCAATGAGATGAATCATCGCGTTCTCCCTTGGAGGCTCGTTGAAAACCAGTTCAAACTCACCGGAGACGGCATCCGTTTTTAAAGCCATAACAATAATTCGTAGCCCCTAAAATGATTTCTTTGTCCGATTGCATAAAATATATTTGGTTTTATACCAGTAATGCCATTAAGTTACTAACATAAAATATTCTAAGACAATCAAATACACAATTATTTAATATAAAATATTCCTATTAAATCCGTACATGAAATCAAGGATTTATTTTTTGATGCCTCTGTAAAAATAGCTCAAACCATCTATACGCCGTTTTGTTTAGCAGTGTATCATTCCAAGAGTAATACATTTGTAGGTCCAAGAACTTTTTCATTATTACTTGTTTGCATTAAACATCCTGTGTCGTTTATGTAGGCTTCTAATTCATTACAAATGTATCCTGTGCCTTAACGACCGAGAAAAATTGTCCTATCACAATTTAGAGAGAAAGCTGCATATTTCCGTCTGCGCAAGACAAATCGAGTGTTGAATTGACACGTATAATGGACCTTTTATTTACCCCATTATTTCTGTTTTTTTTTTATCAACGAGCAATTTTTGGAAATAATTTTTTCGAAAGTTTATATTTCAATGTCAACACATTTTTTAAAATTTTTTTCAATGTACTGATTTTAACATGAGGAAACATGAAAATTATGAAATTTCAGGTTTTTTGTATTTTTTCTCTATTATAATATATATATATATATATATATATATATATATATATATATATATATATATGTGTGTGTGTGTAAAATGTAAAGTATATAAATATAAATATATATATATATATATGGAATTTTTTATATATTATTTATATATTATATATGTGCGGTACTTATTGGAAAGCGCTCAATATCAGTGATAGAACTAAAACATTTAGTTGGATTGATGTGAGTTTGTGACATTGGAATTCACGCTATTTGCGATCGTCAGACAAACTCTTGAGTTTATCCGACGATCGCAAATAGTGTGAAACCCAGGGTCACAAATTCACATCAATCCAACTAAAGATATATATATATATATATATATATATATATGTATAGTTTAAAAAAAAACTAGGTAATGCGTATGGGTAAACCTAAGGAGGATTAAATCCAGAGAGCTCAATGTAAATCCAGAGCAAATAATTTAAATAAAAACAGACCACTTTAAGGTTCCATGTAATAAATTATTTCACCACAGCCCTTTTAAAAGGACTACGGATCATCAGACTTTACTTCCAAACAAAAAATGAAAAGAAAATTTACACATTTTTGACAGGCCGTATTAAACATATGTAAATTAACGAAATGAGGAAGTGAGGGAGGAGAGAGGGAAGACATGAGTGAGTTAGCAGATATTGACACATTTAAACGGTTAACTTAACGGAAGTTATATATTGATATCGAAGGGGTAGAGAAGAAAAAACCCATAGAGAGAAAAAGAGAGAAGGAAGTTATAAGAGAAGATGTCACTAATTTTCTTTGTAAAAAAAAAAAGGCTAGAAACCAACGCTGTTATTTTGTTTTACTTTGAAAGTGTTATTTCGGGGGTTCATGTTTGATATAAATTTGAATGTCTCTAAACTGTCTACAAATAATTTAATTTGATGTTTGTTAGTGATTTAAATTTTTTAAAAATTTTGGGGATTTTATATGAAATAGTTGATTAGAAAAAATATTCATAGAAAGTACATTAAAAGAATAAAATTTTATTTTAAAATGTAAGTTTACTTCTAGTAATCTTTTATATATATATATTTTTTAATTTTATTATTGACATCTCTATCCGTTTGAATTTTGTTCATGAATTTAACTCGTGACTGTTTCTAGATAGGTAATCTCTTTTACTTAAAGTTTAGTTAAGTTAATATGGAGTGATATTTGAAGGTAATATTAAAGATCATGCTCTGTCATATACTGTATACACACCCATGCAAATCTCACATATACATACGTTCCTTTACATGTGCAATCACTCATACAGGTACCCATGTACCGATATACACAAGTAACTTCATGTATTAACACCTACCTAAATATCAAAACATTTTTCCAATTTAAATATTTTATCATCAATAATGATTATTAAAGGGTAATATATTTCAATTTAAATTAAATTATCAAATTAAAAAAATTTCCTCCATATTATAAAGAATTTGAAACTCACACTTCCAATTGGAGAATATTAAATGAGAAAATGAGATAAAACACTAATGACAGGAAGTAAGTCCTTCTTTTATAATATTCTATGTATCCATAAATATACACATACACACATATCCGTACACATACACACATACATATACATACATATCCATATATATACATATATTCACATACACACACACACACATATATATATGTATATACTCATAGCTACATACATACACATTTAGATATACACACACACATACATACATACACATGTACATATACACACACATGTACCCACATATGTACATATATATATATATATATATATATATATATATATATACATACACATGCATATACTCATATATACACACATATACACACACATATACACATATACACACATATAGACACATATACACATACACACAAATATATACATATACATATATACACCCACATGTGCGTGCATGCAAAAAACATATCAAAATCCATACTTAATTACCTTATTATATCTATATTCTCCCATATTATATATATATGAACTCACAAGTTCTTATATTTATACCTACATACATACACTATCTATGGAACGACATACATGTACCCACCTATATATACACACTCAAACTCACACATACATATATAGAAATTATAAAAAATTGTATACATCCACATCCACACATATACATGTACCCACATACTCACACATACACATATATACACCCATATATACATATAACCACATATATTTACCCCTCCCCCCATAAAAAAGACGATCACCTATATACATACAAGTATATATACATACATATTCATAACCATAGCCACCTACTCCACAATACACAAAAATAACACATGCATGCTTATCTTTCCATATAAACGCATATACATATACATATCAAAAGACGTATCAATGTTCAAGCTCAATTACATAGTTATATACATACAGTTATGTGTTCGCACTTGTGTGTGCATAGCAACATTTCCAAAAACAAAAAACCAAGATCATGTAATATTAGTCTTCCTATATAGTTATTCCTAAATATATTCAGTTAGATTTAGGTTGTTCTTATGTCGACATTTAAAAATTAGTTCATTATGTTTGTTTAGTAATAAATCCGGATCTTTAACATTACATTGTGTATTTGAGCAGCAATCCCACTTTTATATAATTTTCATTAAAGATGACTGACAATGCACTATGATTAAACTTTTTATTCAATTTTTCTTGTGTTCGTATAATTGATTTCTTTTCTGAACATAAAATGCGTATCAACTATCCGAGGGCTTTCGTCAATCCTATTAACCATAATCGAAGATTTTTTTAACTGAATATCTGTAGATTTTCATATATCTGTATATATAGGGATGGGAAAATAAAATTGCTTTGATTAATTAGTTTTCTATTGCTTATCCATTCTTTGCAGGTTAGTAAAAGCCAGAGCATATTTCGAGATGGTAAGAATTCTTTTAGAGATAATGGTCTAATCATGCAAAGTTTACTAATTAACCCATAGCTGAGAGAAGAAGAGGTGGACTTATATCTTTTCAAAGGGCATGTGCGCTTAAGGGAATTGAAACTCGGTTCTCCGATTAACAATACTGAGCCATTAGCTAGTAAACGTCAGCACATACAAAACCTGATATTGCCAAGAGGTCATCGATCTAGATACTGACCAAGCTTGATGTTGCTTAACTTTGGTGACCGTACGGGAACCGGTGTTTCAACTTAAAAACTAGCCAGTATTGAATTCACCGCACTAAAAAAAAATGGTCTACAAAACTATTGCTAATTATTGCGCTAAAAAAGATTGATTATGATAACGGATATTGGACGAAAAAGTAAAATATTTGTCCGAATGATAATGCTTTCTTTCTTTCTATTGCTTACATTTCTCTCTCTCTCTTTCTTTCTTTCTATTGCCTATATTCATTCATTCATTCATTCATTCATTCATTCTTTCTTTCTTTCTTTCTTTCTATTGCGTACATTTCTTTCTTTCTTTCTATTGCCTACATTACTTTCTTTCTATTGCCTACATTTTTTCTTTCTTTCTTTCTTTTGCCTACATTTCTTTCTTTCTTTCTTTCTTTTGCCTACATTTCTTTCTTTCTATTGCCTACATTACTTTCTTTCTATCGCCTACATTTTTTCTTTCTTTCTTTTGCCTACATTTCTTTCTTTCTTTCTTTCTTTCTTTCTTTCTATTGCCTACATTTCTTCATTCATTCATTCATTCATTCATTCTTTCTTTCTTTCTTTCTATTGCGTACATTTCTTTCTTTCTTTCTTTCTTTCTTTCTTTCTTTTGTCTACATTTCTTTCTTTCTATTGCCTACATTACTTTCTTTCTATTGCCTACATTTTTTCTTTCTTTCTTTCTTTTGCCTACATTTCTTTCTTTTTTTCTTTCTATTGCCTACATTTCTTCATTCAGTCATTCATTCATTCATTCTTTTTTTTTTCTTTCTTTCTTTCTTTCTTTCTTTCTTTCTTTCTCCTTCATCTTTTTCTACTTTTCTTTCTTCTTAATTCTCAATCGCTTTATTTTCCCCTCTACTTTCAAACTAGTTTTTACTATTTCAATCCTGACTATCTTTTCTTCTTATCAAGGAAAAAAATACTTCCTTTCAGGTTGTGGATAAAGAGGTTTCCTTGTCTGTCAGTGTGAGAGTCTATTTATTCGGAGATCTCGGCACCATCTTTTTCATATCCAACACAACGGAATATATGACACCGAAATCCGAAGATTTCCAGAAACTAAGCAAAATACTAAGAGACCGGAAAATTTCGCCAGAACGAAGCAAAAAGGATAACCGAACTGCTACGTCATATCTGTTCTTCATGATGGCGTTGAATGCTGGACAATTTCTTTATAGATGAAGAAAAAGACACGAACCAACAGAGATGTGGTTTTATAGATTGACGTTGAGAATACTATAGAATGTACATATAAACAATTAAATGTTTCATGATTCTGAGACTGTCGAGCTGCCGGACGTGGGAAAAATGAGGAAGTTAGAAAGAAAATGGTATTAGGTTGGTGCAAAAATAATGACGTAATAATGTCGTTTTTTGACGTTAAAAAATACGTCAAAAAACGACATTATTACATCATTATTTTTGCACTAAAAGGACACTTGTACTTAAAATCAGATAGAGAAAATTGACAACGCATAACGGAGAAAGACGGTTTGGAAAATTTGACATTCACAGGAAGTATTGAATACCAGCAGTGGTTAACCAAAAATCATGGAGAGTTGAGTTAAAGGGAAATAACTGAGATATCCGGAAGAGGAAAGGCACGTGGAACTAGAACAATCTATCCCGATGGACGAAATAAAGTGTTTAGTTCGAAATTCCAATCTCCTGAAGAAGGCCGGTGGGTACAACGGCCGAAACGTTGTGAATATGACTATGAAGATGTAATAAAATAAATAAAGTAAATAATGCAAGCAGCATTTACCTGTTTGGCATTTTTTTATGATTGGCTTAGTCTGGCACAAAGCTATGAGTTTAGGGGTAGCCAGTGAAGAATTTAGAAGGAAGATAAGTGAAGATTTGTGGTAGAAAGATCATGTTGCGTTAATTTTCCAAGCGACCAGAGTAGATCTGCTAGCATTGAAAATCTGTATTTAATATTCTGGCTTTTTACCTGAGCACGAACAAGCTATTTCCTTTACAAAAAAGGCCTTTTTATCATTTCACCCCGAGCAAGGCGATTAAGCCACTAAGCTGCAAGATGTTCTGACCGTGAAAGAAATGTGAGAATAAGTCCTTTTTAAGGATAGAGACTAATAAAACAGAAATTAAAAAGACATAAGATTACAATTTTGAAGATTGGAATTGATTGAGAAGCATGATGCACAAATGAAAAGTGTGAGAGAAGAAACGATTAGCATAGAACCTACGGTTACATTTAGCATTTCCATCTATAAAATGATGAGACCTATCAGTCAATCTAGTACTGCGAAAAGATTTTTAAAGTCGGGATACCAAAGAGGAAATCTCATCAGAGTAATTACTATGAAAATATTTATAGAAAAGGCAAAGGGAAGCTATGTTACGGCAGCGGGAAAGGGATTGAAATCGAGATGCTGCATTAAGACTAATAACATTTGCATATTTTTCCTTGGATTTCATCAAGAATCTCTAAATTCATAGCAGAATCACCTGACCAGTTTTGAGAACAATATGGTAAGCTTCTGAAAGTCTAAGATAGATTCCGACCAGGAGATAATTAGCACACAGTGAATCAATTATCCTAGCAGCGGGTCTATAATCTTTCTACTTCATATCAACGGAAAACGTTAGTCCAGGAAGGAGTAATAAATCGCTTTCCTGGAGGTTAGCATCAGCCATGCTGACGGAAGGAAATATTATCAGTTTCATTTTGGGTGCGTTAAAACTAACATGTCGATTTTTGCGAGAAAGCTTATTTTCTATTCTGCTGCTTCTTCCCAGCAAACGAAACGACGCTAATCTATCATCACTCTATCATTATTTTGATGAAAAATGTTCAAATGAGCACCAGTCTTTAGTTCCACGACTTCATGCCGTGACAGCTAGGAGTAGCTATGTTGCTTCCACGGTGTTGAAACACGCTTATTTCCCCTGTGTTTCAAATATGAGAAGAAAGTTCCATTCTGACTAAAGCTGCTACTTTGCGGAACAACCTCCCACGTGGATGCTTCTTTGAAAACTACAATTTTAATCCCCTTCAAGTCACTGGTCAAACTTTAATTATCCTCCTTATTATCATAGTCTTCACTTCCGACCATCCCCTCTTTCATTCATTTTACACATCTCACTTACCATAACACTTTTAACAATTCTGTCTTGAGTAGCTTTAAAGCTTTTTATTAGATTAAAATAGGCAAAAATGATGTGTATAGTTTTGATAAAAAAACTGAGTTCAAACAAAACAGATGTCGGTAGCAATATCACCAATTCTCCAAGGTTCTTTTTATTAATATTGGGCTTTATTAATAATGGGCTTTATTAATATCGGTTTTTATTAACATACAGCTTTATTAATATCGGGCTATAATAATATTAGGCTTTATGAATATTGGGCTTTATTAATATTGGGCTTTATTAATATTGGGCTTTATTAATATTTGGCTTTATTAATATTTGGCTATATTAATATTGGGCTTTATTAATAAATAAGCTTTATTAATAATGGGCTTTATTAATATCGGTTTTTATTAATATTGGACTTTATTAATATTGGGCTTTATTAATATCAGGCTTTATTAATATTGGGCTTTATTAATAATAAGCTTTATTAATAATGGCCTTTATTAATATCGGTTTTTATTAATATCGGGCTTTATTAATATTGGACTTTATTAATATCAGGCTTTATTAATATTGAGCTTTATTAATATTGAGCTTTATTAATATCTGGCCTTATTAATATTGGGCTTTATTCAATTGTCGCAGGTAGAGAATGAAACTAAAAAGGAATTCCACTGTCGTAAGTCTTATATTAACTTGAATAATCGACAAGCGCACAATTCCGAAAGGTTATCGGTCAAGCATTTAAGTTTGGAAAATCTGCAAATGGGCTTACAAGAAAGGGATATTACTTTTTGACTTTGTGCAATTTGACCAGTTGCAAGATTACCATAATGTGTGTGTGTCTATATATATAAAAAAAATAGCAGCAACAGCGGTCATTATTCAATACCGATTTCATACTCGCTATGTTTACTTTAGCCTTGAAAATCCGCTCGAATATCATTTCAAATAAATTTCAATGGAAACCTTCTTGTCGTGCCTAAGATGAACTTGATATTCACGGAGGATTACATGTATGGGTGTGGTCGAGTTGATTTCAATCAACAAAGGATCGTTTTAATGATTGCTCGAGTGAATCAAGTTGAGAGCAAATGAAGTTGTGTAACTGGCCAAGCCAAGCCTTCACAAGCAGTAAGGTTTCAATTGCATTTTCTCCACCCATGCTTATTCATCGTGGTTTTGTGGTAAGGGATGGGGACACAGGCCCTTCAACGTAGGTGTCTTTTATGAAAAGAAAGTACGAATAGTACCCCATCCTGCCGGCCCACCGCATCTCTATAAACAAAATCTTCTCTAAGTCCGTCTTCGTTATGGCTTAACGTTTAGGAGTTGGTAAGTTGAAAACGGTATATATGAGAAAGGCAAACAATGTTAGAGATTAACCTGATTTAAGGAATCCTTTTTTCTTTTCTTTTTTCTTACGTTCATCTAATACAAGACCTAAGAGGAAGTAAGTGCAGATTATGAGGATATGTAGGATAGATAACGATTGTCTCTAGTTTAAATTTATAGTGCCCGGGAAAGCATCAACTCGGGAATTTGTTCCACAAAGTAGCACTTCTCGGGAAGAAGCTTCTTTTTTTGAGTGGAACTTCTTTCTTAATAGAATACGAAGGAAATGAGGATAAGTCGACCCTGTGTACGTGGCAGGGTGGGGTCTTAGCTGTAAAGGTCAGAACTGGTTGAATTAATGAATATGGCTCGTCTGAACATTTGCTATGGAAATAACGATAGAGTAGTGACAGACATGGATCGTTTCGTCCGTGGGGGAAGGGCTTGTAGGGTAGGAAATGATTCATCACCTACAAGGCCGTGTAAACACCTGTCAACTCAAAAGAGAGGATTGTGCAGCTTTAGTATAGCATTCAATCTTCTTTTTTTCACAATTTGAAATCAGTGGTCAAAATCCATTTTTTGAAATCATATTATTCTGACACTTTTCAATGATTTCTGACCGATAATGACGTATTTCTTCTGAACAATATTAAATAATTCTCATTAATAAATGATCTCATAAATTTCAGACATGAATATGCTATAAGTAGAAATAATTTGTACCCTAAAACAAACACGGTGGAACTTATAAAAGATGCTGTTATCTTTGTATTATTATCTACTATAATTATTATTATTCACTATAATTATTCTTCACTATAAATATTATTCACTATAATTATTATTATTTGTATTATGCACTACAATTATTCAATATCTTTGTAATTATACATTTCGACAATCCTGTCATTCGTTCTGCTTTAAAGTAATTGTTTGATAAATGAAGAAATACTAATGAATAATACATTGAACGTTTTGGACTTCATTTCAAAATTATTTGATGCCATATTGAATATTTTTTAATGAATTTGACTTATAAAAAGGTTTTGGACTCTGGATATGGAAATTGTATCTTATTTACTCAACTCTATGGGTTTTCACTTTTACGGCCCAACTATGAAGCACTTGTAAAATACAAATAAATAAAAACAGTCCCGGTAATGCAGACTGTTTCTGGAAACTTCACTGCATATTAGGTAGTTCTGGAACGTTCCCAGACTAGACGGCCACATCAGAGTTGAAATACGTACGATCATCAAATTTAAGCAACATCGAGCCTGGTCAGTATCTAGATGGGTGACCTCTTGAGAATGCCAGATTCTGTAAGCTTTGATGTGCGGATGGCTCGGAATTGATAATCGGAGAGCCGAGTTCCAATTCCAATTGAATTCGTTTTATTTACTTACGCGTAAATATTATTGGGGAAGGTATGGATCCACCTCTTCTCCCCAAGCTATGGGTTAATTAGTAAAAATTGTATCAATAAGCCATTATTATCTCTAAAAAATAAAATTGCATAGACAATATTTAGATTTCAGCATTAAATAACCCATAGAAGTGTTGATATGTCGCTAAAAAAAAAAAGCCAACGAATCTAAAGAAATTTCTCCATTACACTAGTACATAAAATATCTCGTAAAATAATGGTCCTTATGAATAGGTCCACGAAGTTTTATTTTTTGGCGTTTTTTTTTTCCGATTGGTTGTTTTGAACGCTTAACAACTTAAACCGACCCTCGGCCGGCCTGGAAAAGCACGTACCATTAAAACTTTTGTATTCCACCTAAAGAATGTTCGCTGAAACCACGATGATGCATTTCGGAATTCTCTCTCGTTTAGGCAAAATTTGCTGCAAACACGTGGCTCGCTTTTGTTAATCATTGTAAAGATCACAGTGTCATTCCAACACTATATGACGGAACTTCACGCAATGTAACTAAATAGCACGATGACATTTGGCAGACTGACTCAGTCGTATGTGTATCAATGAGTGTTAACAATGTGCATTTCCCTTGACAGTACAAACATTGCACATAAAATTCCGGAACTTACCAGTGTAGACTTGTTCAATGTTTTTTTTTTTTTTTTAGATCTTTCATCTCATTACGTTGGAGAACTCATTAAACGCTTTAATTAGAATTCTTAATTTGTAACTGTGTGGATTAGTTTATTATTTCTACGTCTGGCTTCACTTCTTGTCCAACATTTTTTTTCTTATTTGGCATACACGAGGCTGGGTGGGGGGGATTTAGTGGTTGGAAAGTTCTCTGATTGATCAAAACATGATTATAAAGAACAATTCCGTTAGGTCAGATTTTTGGGAAAAGAGTTGGACCGTAAAAAGAAATGAATTGGGGAAGGTATGGATCCACCTCTTCTCCCAAAGCTATGGGTTAATTAGTAAAAATTGTATCAATAAGCCATTATTATCTCTAAAAAATAAAATATAATAGAAAAACAAGAAGATAGTCCATTAAAAAACCAAAAAAAAAACAAAAAAAAAAAAACAAAAAAAAAAAAACAAAAAAAAAAAAACAGTATATTTTCAAAATAAAGTGCAAACATTAGAAAAACTGGAAACTTTTATTAAATAAAGTCATAAGCATTGATGTTAAAGGAAGATCAATTCCATACGTAGATCGATTGGTTCTGTTTAATTTTGATCATTATGGTGGTGTAATAGACAATATTTCTCGTTATCTTCTAAGTTTAGCATTCGACCATGCATTCAGTATTGCTGTCACATCTGGACTGGTGCTTCTGTTATGTATCTAGATATCCTTGAAAAAATCTAAAGAATCTGCAATGTTATCAGTCTTAACTTGACATCTCGGCATCAGCAATTTTTCGACCGCCGTAACTTAGCTTCATTCTGCTAGTTCTATAGATATTTTCAAGGTAATTATTCCGATGCGCCTGTTTAGTGCTTCGACCTCACGAATTCAAGTGCAATACTAGATTGGCAGTTAGATCTCATTGTATTCCTGTTGAAATTTCTACTTATAACTCTAAGTTTTATGCTAATAGTTTCTTCTCTTACACTTATCGCTTGTGGAAATCTCTGCAGGCTTCTTGCTTTCTTATGAATTTTGATCTTCAAATATGTAAATACAAAGTTGATTCTGTCCTTAGGAAACATGTTCTTTTATTCTTCCTTCTCTTCGATAAACTTTCTATCACTCTCAGTAGCCCCTTGCTTTTCAGTGGCTTCATCTATTTGCTTTCGTTGAAACGATTAAAAACAATCCGTCCATAGCGATAACCTTCAACGAGTACTGAGTATTTTGGCCTCTCTTATTAAGGGTCTCTATCTTGACTAATAGAGTTAATAAACCACGTGCTGGGTGGAAATGGGGTGGGGACAACATGATCGTGGGTCACGTGGAGCAGAAACCTGATGGACATGATTCAATGCTTGACTATCGTGCCCGGCGTCTCAGTGTAGGCACATTTCAAAAACTTTTACGCAGCCTTGTTGATGATGAATTTATTTCCCAACCTGCAACCCCATGGCTCCCGCAGACGAAACATTCATTGCTAAACTGGTGCCATGGAAAAAGTGTTACGACTATAATTTAACACTTTTTCCAGTCCTGCACACCCAAGACCCGTCATGTCACTTCGTATTCCATTTGTAAAAAGGAAGTTCCACTGAAACAGCTTCTTTCCGGGAACTGTCATTTTTGTAAACACGCTGGAACGCGCTCTGTTATAATTATTTTAAAATTAACTCTTGTAGCTACGATGATTTTTGTAAATACGTGTACACGTTTTGTACAATAAAAATATTAAAAAATTAAATTTTTCAGACAAATAGGATTGTATATTAATAGTTTTTTGTTTTATTATTTCAATTAAGTTCCTGGAATAGTTTCGGCCAGCATGACCATCATCAGGAGAAAAAAAATCCCTGCTTATTAGTAGCAGTAAACTACAGGAGTGAATGAATATATATATATATATAAATATATATAAATATATATAAAATATTGAATGGTAAAATACCTATAATTACATTTCCAGACGAAAACAAACTACTAAATAAACGATCAGAACTTATCTCAAAAACTTTTACTACGTTACATAAAAATCCAAAACCAAAAAGAATAACTAAAAATATATAAAATAAAAACACAAAATAAGTAAAATAAATTCATTTAAATACATAAATAAATAAACAATAAATAAATTAACAAAAAAACATTTACAGAATAAAAACTATTGAAAATTGACAATATTTATCGAAGATCGACTTAGATTTTTAGTGATGTATCGCTCTTCAGCATGAAGATAAAAATCTTAATTTTGACACAATAAATATTACTGTTCTTGGTTACTGAGCACTTAAAGTAAAAAAAAAGTTCACCTTGATACCAGTTTACTTATATAATTTAATGTGTATGAATAGGTTTTATTACTTTTTAGTTATATATGTTTTGTACACACACACACACACACACACACATTATATATATATATATATATATATATATATATATATATATATATATATATATATATATATAAAGACCCAAACACTAATATTCCATGGTTATAATTTATTACATTGGAATCGTAATCACGATCCAATTCATCAAACCTACAAATTAAAAAAAAATCGGAAAATATAACTCCGGGTATAAAAAACAAAATTTTATTGAAAGTGTGTGTGCGGGAGTGGGAAACAAGTGTGAGAAAGAAATGTATGAAAGCTATAGAGAGAGGGGGTAACAGAAGAAAGAAGAACAGGAAGGCCTAAAGGTAAAGGCGGGAATAAAAATTTAACAAAGAAAAGTTTTAAAGAGGGGAGTTAAATAAAGGTTTAAATGAGTGAGATACAGATAAATATGAATTATTTTTCGATGCATAATTCGCTACCGATTCGCAGACCTAAAGTAAAATTAAAAAACCGACATTGGAAACTTTGGGGTGACGCTACGCGCAATAAAAAACGAAACTTTAAATACAGAAAATGAGAGAGATAGGAAAAAAAGGTGTGTGGGGGGGGAACTAAAAACGAAGGACATTTATAAGGGAACCGATGTGTAATCAAGAAAATTTGACAAAGCAATTAATATCGCCTACAGGTTACAAATTTAACATAAACATAAAAATTAACGAATATTTAATCTAGTAAGGACCTACTATTTTTATGCCCCAAAACACGTACGTAGATACACACATACACAACAACATATCTACATCTACTGGCACATACATACATATACGTGTGCATATATATATATATATATATATATATATATATATATATATATATATATATATATATATATCGATACACATACACTCATGAATACATATACACATACATACATATACACATAGACATACACATATATGCATATAAACATATATACATAAAACCTCACACACATCCTTACATATACATACACACACTCATCTAAACAAATATACAACCTATCTATCTATCTATCTATCTATCTATCTATACACACACACACACAAATATATATATATATATATATATATATATATATATATATATATATATATACACATACAATAGGTAAAAAAATACTCATCCATCCATCCATACATTTAACATATAAAAATAGATGGGTAGAATTAAACTCATTTGTACTTAAAAGAAACTACTGAGGAAGAAAACGTTAACAATATTAAAAACCCACGTAGTGATTAATACGTATATATGTCTTAAGTCTACCTATACACCTAGGTATATAAAAATATCAGAAAACTATTAGATTTTGTATATCAGTTATTTGGCAAAACTTTTGACCTACATAGCCACATACACATATACCAACAAATGAATAAAGTTTGCTAACACAAATTAAATGATCAAAAATATATAGAGAGCACCACATAAACACAGACAATGATATATATAGATAATCATAAGAGTCATTCCATTTAAATGTCATATGCGATGTTAGTGATTCAAGATGGAACTGTTATAGGTAACAACACGTTATAAAACCGTGTTTATGTTTTAAAGCGTTTTTAATGTCTACATTTGGAAATGATCTCACTACGAAGATTCAGCAACTCATCTGGATTTTTATCTTTAATAATAACATTTTTTTCCGCAATGCATAGATCACACCGATCGCGGAAGTTAATAGGGATTCTCGCTCTTGATAAGAATCTCCAATCGAAATGCGGGGTTAATCCTTTATCCACCAGATCTCAGTAGTATTTGAATAAGGAAGTTTGATTTTTAAGGTATCAATATTTTAAAGAGCGTCTATGGTTGTATAGACGCTGCTTCCAATTACCAGCGGATATACCTATGTATCCTTTTTTTCTGGTTGATATTTTCTTCGGGTAAGATTGTTGCTACATATATTACATTCTCATACGTACATTTTCCCCCGATTGGACAATTAGCTCTACTCCTACAATTGTAGGTGGGGCTCTTAAATCACGTTTCACTACTATGGTAGTTCTTAAGTATTTTACAATTGTGGAAAGATATAATTTTCTTCATATTACTTACGCATGAATAATAATTTACAGTGTCTTCTTATTGAAAATTTTATATAGTGGATGTTTACTATGAAAGTGTTTGTCTTATAACCTTAGGAAGAAACTTCCTATTTCAATGTTGGAAAGCCTGCAATACAGTGGGTTAAACCATATTACTTCCCTCTTTCTGTTTTTAGATCTATTATTACTATGATTTTCTAGTTCTTCGTTATAGTTTAATTCTTGACTAAAACCACTATTTTTGAGAGCCTGGTTGTATATAAATTTATTTATATTTTCATTAAAGATTTTTTGGCCAGAAGATTCTCTATATAGTCTATATCAAACTAGCACTATTATGTAGCAGCTGGATTTTTCATATAGACTATATCCACATGAGGTAATTTAGTATTTTTACTGTATAAAATTTATGCTCTGTTATAATAAATACATTGAGGACTCCGTGGATCAGTTTTAATATCTGATATTACTAGGATCTATTACCTGTAATATATATATATATATATATATATATATATATATATATATATAACGGCAGTCCAGTGCTTTCTGTTGAAGTTTCTTCTACTTCAATATATATATATATATATATATATATATATATATATATATATATATATATATAAACCTATTAAACAACTGGCAAGAATTAACGGTTTTCTGCCGACACAACCGAACTTACGCTCTGAATAACTAGCTAAAAACACGCATACAATAAAATAAATTTTAAAATCCATAGCCCATATACATAGTTTTAATACCCTACAAAAATTGATAACCCTTTATGATGTCGTCAAATAACAAACGTTACGGCCTTTTCATATACACAAATCCCTTTCATAAAGAGATATAATAAAAGAATAAAATAAAAATAAATAAATCTCCGTAGACGCTCAAGCCAGACTATGCGAAAACTTTCTCCGTCGTAAATTTAGCCACCCCCACCTTACCCTGACCCGGCATCTATGAAAGTAACCCTATACTGATACAAATTATTAACACCCCACCCCTGCCGATTCTAAACAATCCACCCTTGATGTCACCATGGAAATTTTTGATTTCAATTCTGACCATACTATTAAAACTCGTAAATTTCAGAAATAAGTCATTCCCCAAAAAATTTCGCTTGAAGATGGAACAGAGCCTACTTTAACTCAAGTTAATTCAAATATTATTTTGAAGTTTTAGACTCTTGTTTTGAAACATGAGACCTCTTATGTAGCGAGTTGGAATCATATTTTTAAATAAATAATTATATTTATGCTCTACTTTCGTATCGAGCACTATTTTTTAAAAATAATTACAAAAATACTAAGGAACTTTGGATTATTTACCAAACCAGTTTCTTTCCTATTTTCTACAATATTTTCACACATATATATATATATATATATTATATAGTAACGGATCTATTACCTGTAATATATATATATATATATATATATATATATATATATATATATATATAACGTTTCGTCGTATATTTGGGACTCATCAGCAGTACGCATCTACTACCGAGAATTGAAACTCGGACAGTTACATTGACAGGCAAACATCATTCCAACTGTACTAAAAGGCCTCGCTGATGAATAGGTAGTGAATTAGACTCGATATTGCGCCGCTCGTTCACATATTCCGTGGTGGAACTCATCCAAGTTTCCTTTACACATGTGCCCCCTAGAGCCACAGCTACTATCCCGAAACCGCTCCATCCAGAGCATTAGAAGCCGGTTCAAGCTAGGATATACAAATGATAGAAAGTAAGGAGGATTTGAGATAATTAAGTAATTCATCGAGTCTATGTAACTGTCCGGGTTTCAATTCTTGGTAATGGATGCACGCTGCTGATGAGTCCCAAATATAGGACGAAACGGCCGTCCAGTGTTTTCTGCATTCCGTTGAGGTTTCTTTCAGATTCGATGAATTACTTAATTATCTCAAATCCTCCCTAATTTCTATCATTTCTATATATATATATATATATATATATATATATATATATATATATATATATATATATGCGTGTGTGTATGTGTATGTTTGTGTGTGTATGCGTGTGTCGGGGGTGGGTGGGTGTGCATATATGCAAACTGTATTAGAGGCAAATGAAAGTTCTTTGTTTATTTTTGTATATTAGCATTTTCCGCCTTCTGATTAGTTATTTGCCATTAGGATCAAGGCCGTACAAGTATTGGCCTTTCATAAGCCTTTTTTTAAAAAACGATGATATTTGCTTTTCAAAAAATTACACATAAAGTAGTAAATGTTTTTGTTTATGCGTTTATATTTCAAATATCAACGCCGCTAGTTTGTGGTACGCCTATCGTTAATTAAATATATTTAATGTGTTTTGTTCTATAATTGAATGACATTTTGTTAATGTTTATTTTCTATGGTTAATGCCTCTAATATTTGTCGTCCTTTTTATACAGTTTATATGATATAACGTTTTTGTATTATTCTTTTTATTATGACTGGTGAACTGTGGATCAACTACGATTAAATAATGAGTTCGATCCACATTAGGTGCCCTATACTTTCGGCTTGTGCCACATCTTACGATTAGTAAATCACTATGATATGTGAACTTAGGCGCGTGTTCAATCACAAATTCTGCGGCATAGAAATGGTACAAAGGGCCGTTCATTCAAGAAAGGATTGATCTATATTTTTCTGTTTACATCAAATCCTACCATCGGAATGTCGCAGCAGAAATCGAACTCATCAGTCCAAGTAACGTTTTCCCAATCTGTTGTCCAATTTTTGTGATCCTTAGCGAATTGTAAGCCCTTATCCGACAGCTGTGACAGCCTGTGTAGTCTTCTGCTGTTGTGGCAGCCGGCGTAGTCTTCTGCTGTTGTGGCAGCCGGTGTAGTCTTCTGCTGTTGTAGCACTCGGTGTAGTCTTCGGCTGTTATGGCACCCGGTGTAGTCTTCGGCTGTGGTGGCACCCGGTGTAGTCTTCGACTGTTTTGTCAGTCGGTGTAGTCTTCATGCTGTTGTGGCAGCCAGTGTAGTCTTCGGCTGTTTCAGCCGGTGTAGTCTTCTGGTGTTGTGGCTCATCTGCTTCTAGGTACGACGTATTGTGCATTTCTAGCAACTTCAGCCAGTCCGATCAAGTTCATTTTCTTCATCAAGACATTCATTTCTGTAGTTCACTGCTAGCAGCAAGCAGAAATATTTCTCCTCCCGATGATGGCCATTTCGGCCGAAACTAGTCGAGGAATCTAAATGAAATAATAATAAAAAAACGAAAGAATATAAATCTACAACGCAGTGTGTCTGAAGATTTTAATTTTTTAATATTTTTTTTATTGTTCAATATATATATATATATATATGTTCAAGTACAGTTTTCTGTCATCAGAAATTTAACGACAATTCTTTCAGATGAATACAAACGTTTTAATACAAACGGGAACTGAACGACAGCACACCGCGCCTGTGCGACGTACATTAACGTTCACTTCCGGTATGATACACACTCGTCTTTATTCGTCTGACTGGCCTTAACAACAAGCTGCACAATTATAATTTTGTAAAGCTATTACTCCCTTTTAAAGTAATTAGTATTTTGGTCCCTTGCATCAAATGTCGAAAAATATCAAGTGCTTTGAATTATTTTAGTAGAAAAGGTAAAGACGAAGCCTAGTGCTTAGAGTGTAAAAAGTGCTAAAGTGTAGTGGAGGTGCAACAACTGAATTGTTTGCTCACTTAAAAGCCGTGCATAAGTTTGACTCACTCAATGAAGGTGAAACAGTTAAAAGACAAAAGATATTAACAACATTTCTCAATCCCAAATTTATCGAAGAAGAAATTACAAAAACTCGCCGCTTTTGATGTCTTTAATTTCAGTTTTATTGCTTCAAGCAAGTTCATTAAAAAAAGTTTGGCTAAAAACAAATACAATAAGCTAGAAGCAAATACGAAACACTCTGTGAGTAAAATGGTGGGCATTTTCTATAAGAAAAAGTCTGAACTGGTATATCATTTTGAAACACTCATTAGTGAAAATATCTGATTTTGTATCACTCTTGATAAATATAAATGCATCAAAAACGTAAGGTGCATGAATATTAATGTACATCACAAAGATAAATATTGGTCCTTGGGTTTGGTTATCATTCTTCGAAGTTCTAATAGTGTCAAAATTATCGAGATTGTAAAAGAGAGGTTAGCTGATTTTGATAAACACATAATCGCGTATACAACTGACTGTGTCTCAGTCATGGTAAAGTTTGCATCAACAGTGTTTAACTCATGCAATCTATCTAACTATTTCTTCGGTTTTGTACAAAAAGAGATTTCAAAGTGACCAGTGTGAAAATCGATGAAGAATCTCAAGAATCAGTCGAAGAGTGTGAAAGTAAAGAAAGTCGGGGGAGGATGAAGAAGATAAACCTTTTGTCACTTCCAGTGAAATTTCATGTGAAAATGAAGAGGAATCAGATGAAGAATTAAAAACTGCTTTTTCTAATATCTTTGCTTCTAGAAGTGCGAAAAAGTAAAGTTAGAAGAATTTGTCTAATTTTTCGTAAGTCTCCTCTAAGTAAACGAGAAGTTCCAAAATATTGTAAAAGACCAGTTTAACGCGAAAGAACTTAAGCTAATCCTAGACTACAAAACAAGATGGAATAGTCTTTTAAGCATGATAGAAAGATTTGTTAAGCTGAAACAATGCACCCAAAGCATTTAGAGTAATTCATTTCACTGAGACAATCACATCGAAAGAGTGGGAAATTTTGGAAGACATCAGTAATATATTTTGTCCGTTTGTGATAGCTCTTAAATGTTTGTGTTCAAGAGATGCAGTACTTCTGACCCCTGAAGTCTCTTTCAAGTTCATTATAAAGAAACTTTCATAGAAGAATACCCCCACTAGAAAATTCATTTAAAGAAAGACCGAACAATTATTATTCTTCAAGAATTTACTTAAATACCTTCATGATCCTAGAACTTTGAAAAATCATGGTGAGCTTTTCTTACCTCCTTCTAAAGTTATACTCAAGAAAACTACAGAGTTTTTAAAAGGTTTTTCTTCGAAAATAGTGTGCAGTTATATCAGCACGAAAAACAGTGTCAGCCAACAAGAACCTGGCTGCTTTAAAGATACAACATGAATAGAAGTTGGAAAAAGAGCAAATGATGACCCATAGCTCGCAGAATATTTGCAAGAAGTAGAATAATTAGAGACGATTCTACTGAGAAAAGAATCTTCAGTAACTTTTGATGCCAACATGGAATTTAAAAGATTTGGAGCAATGCATTACTTTCAGTTAAGTCTACTATTTTAAATTCTGAGACGGCGTTTTCACCAACAGAATTGCACCTCGCGAAATTGAGATCAAATCTTTTTGAAAAATCACTGAATAGTCTTTGATTTCTTAAGTCTGTATTTCAAAATGAAAAATAATCTGATTAGTTTGCTTTTCAATAAAATATTCTGTTATTTTTCTAGTATTCGAAGGGCTTGATTTTTATTAAGAAATCTTTATTTTCGTTTACAGATATATTAGATTAAGGATATATATATATATATATATATATATATATATATATATATATATATATATATAGGGACACGCATAAGTATTGGATGCATGTTATTTTCTGTTATAACTCTAGTTTATGTTCACCATTTTGCCTGATATTTGGTAAGTAATATCTTGTAAAGTTGTTTTAGTTGTATGTGGAAGGAAACTTAAAAACTCATGGTTGAATCCATTTTTTTTTATCAAAGTTCAAAATTACCCTATGCAAAAGTATTGGATACATCAATTTAATATTTTGTTGCGTAGCCTCTGTTTTGTTTCACTGCTTCCAGTCGCTTTCTATCGTTGGCCACAAGTTTTCCACACTGATCCACCGTTACTTTACTCTATTCTTCCTTGCATAATTCCTCTAATTGCTTTCATATTCTGTGGATTCCGCTTATGAACTTTAACCTTCAAAGTATTCCACAAATTCTCAATTGGATTCAAGTGAGGTGACTGACTTGGCCAATTGAGAGTACTAATATCATTATTTTCAAACCATTCCTTTATAAGTTTTGCGGTATGTTTGGGATCATTGTCGTGTTGAAGCACAAAATTCCGACCATGTTCTAAAGAAGTTGCAGATTTCTGAAAGTTCTTCTCTAGAATCTCCCTGTACATGCTACCATTCATTCTACCATGGATAACTTGTAACTCACCAGTGCCCTTGAATGAAAAGCATCCTCATATCATAATGGAAGCACCCCCAAACTTAACTGTGGGGATGGTATTGTGCTTGTTGAAGGCAGTGACATTTTTTCGCCGAACACTTGTCGCTGTGTTCCTACCGAATAGTCCAACTTTCGTTTCATCCGACCAGATTACCTTCTCCAAAAACTGCATACCATTCTTTTTCTAAGTTTCAACGAACTTTAATCGGTCTTTGACATCTTTGGTTTTCAGTAAAGGCACTTTTCTTGGTGATCTTGAATGAAAGCCTGTACGATATAGAGCTCTGCTAATGGTATCCTTACTTACATTAATCCAGCACCCTCAAAATCAGTTTTAATTTCAGAACAAGTAATGAAGGGGTTTTTTGCACACTTCTGCTGATCCACCTTGAAGTACTCTCATTTTTTTCGGTCTTCCATTTCTTGGAAGGTTTCCTGCACCGTCGCCATACTTCTTATACTTTCTGATGATATTTCCTACTGTACTTAGTGCTAGATTCATTTCTTTGCTAATTTTTCGGTAACCTTGTCCTCCTTTGTGACGTTCAATGATTCTATCTCGCATATCTCTGGATAATTCTTTAGTTTTTGCCATTTTTAATCCTTGAATTGCAGAATGCACATCAAAGAATCAGATGATTAGTAGCACTATCTTGTAAACAATTCTGTGCTTCTCTGATTGGTCAGAGATAACATTCCAATACTATCGAAAATTTGAATATTTAAAGTCTTAAAATACAAAGTTTCGATTGGAAATTTGAAAAAAGTGTCATGTATCCAATACTTTTGCATAGGGTAATTTTGAACTTTGATAAAAAAATGGATTCAACCATGAGTTTTTAATTTTCCTTCCACATGCAACTAAAACAACTTTACGAGATATTACTTACCAAATATCAGGCAAAATGGCGAACATAAACTAGAGTTATAACAGAAAATAACATGTATCCAATACTTATGCGTGTCACTGTATATATATATATATATATATATATATATATATATATATATATATATATATATATATATATTGCTTAATGAATATTTTCTTTTGGAAACCCATTTATTCTCCCCCAGATCTGGGTTAAAATGTAGGATTTGTGTTTGGAAAAAATCATTGTTGTCTTCAAAAAAAATTGTTAATGAAATAATCACTCGTAAAAAATGAATCATTTTTAAAATTTCACCTCCACCAAAATTGTTTCGGCGTTAAATAATTCACAAAGGGTTGATAACACGTAAAAACAAATCAATCAATCAGTTAACAAAGTTGCTAATGGCAAATCAATGTAAATCATTGGAGTATGATAGTGAGTGTTGTTCCGGGAATATTACCCCGCCCATTGTGTACAGTGGATACGGCAACGATTCCTTCATGATTGTTATCAGAGGCATCAACCAAGATTTGTTTTCGGGAAGAGACAAGACGCACTGGTTGAAATTACGTCCGCATTCAATGCAGAAGGTTCCAGATACATATGGTTAGTCCATAGTTCTTTAGCTTCCCTGGGATATGGGAGTAGAAGACCACGGTGCCACATCTAACACCACGACCCCAGACACAGAGCCTCACTTGGACTCGTGGCAGCACTAATTGAACTCTGGAAGACTGAAAACGTGTGGCGTGACTTGATGAGTGATAATCCTAGTTCTTTGAGCTGATGGTAGGATTGTCAACAAGGCACGGTGCAAGCTGGTAGTGGTTCCATAACGGTATTGGGTACGTTTTGCAACAGAATGCTTGAGGTGGGCCAAGGTGGCGAGCGATTGGTCGAAGTATCTCGTGAACGATGAATTCTGACAGTGATCGATTGACTTTGTCTAAGTTTTGGATATAAAAATAAAATGACGCGAACTCGACATTCTGAAGCGTCGACACGATTTTTGTACTCACATTCTTTGGTGGGGGTGGCTAGCCTGGATGTGGTGGAATGCAAAGACAATGAGTGGGCATGCGTTACCCTGAATCTCTTCCACCCGCTACAATGTCTGTTTCACTCACATAATAAAACGAACAAGAACATGAAACCATCTTTTGCTGATACAATCTATGAAGTGGCGTTTGGGTAGAAAATGCTGTGGACATTAGCAACATGGAACCAGTAATAGAATCCGCTTAAAAACGTCATTGATGTGGATTGCACCCGTTAGTGGGGTCCATGTATACCAGTTATTCCAGCGGGATGATGCACTATATCATCTGTTGCCCAGGTTACCCAGAATTGGTCTTGGGAACATTCTGGAGTCTTTTGAAGAATGATGTGGTCACCAATTTATGCTGACATGATAATCGAGCAGTTTAAGCATGTAGCGGAGAGGTTTATTTTCAGACAAAATCCTGTCCCTACAAATATCAAGAAGTTGTGTACGGCTATCGAGGCGGAATGGCCAGACGCGTTCTGACCACTTGTAGAATCAATGATTGGTCGAGTGGCTACACTTCGGCGGGTTATAGGAGGTCCTATACGATAGTCGGCACCTCCCAATGATTTCAGACATGACATTATATACATTTGTGTGTATGGGCAACACTTTTTTTCAGTCTTGATTCTCTTGGTGGCTAACGACCATATGATATCGAAACACCGGTTCTCGTTCAATCACTCAAGCTAATCATAATCGAATTTTGATCAGAGCTAGATGGGTGATCGGTTCGGAATACCAGCTTCTGTAAGCGTGGGTGGACGTGTGGTGTACTGGGTAACGTCTCGGAATTGGAAATCGAAGAGGGACAGAGTTCTAATTCCAGTCGGATTCGTTATGTTTACTTACACGCACATACCCTTGTTAAAGCTATGAATCTATATCTTCTCCCCCAGGGTTAAATAGTAGAACTTGTATTAATAAATTATTATTATCTATAAAAAATTCTTATATTAAAAAAATTAATTTCTGGCTTTAAATAACCTACAATGTGTTGATAAGCCGTAAAAAAACATATCAATCGATTTACCTTGCTAGTCTGCAATCTTGACAAATCATTTGATATACATTAAGTAAAAATGAGGATTATAGAAAATTCATTGAGTTCATGCATTTCACCAGGGTGTAAGTGACTTTTGTTGTCACCTGAATTTGAATTCAGTTAACAGTTCTTCGCCTTCTCTATCAAATTCCATATTTTGTTAGTAATATTCTTTTTGTCACAGATTTCTTTTAATTGCATAGATATGAAAAGAATTCAAATGCAATAAGATATAGCCTCTTTTTTAGGCGGTCAGTGTTTCATGTCTATCGCCACAGGTGTATAAATAAAGCCAATTCGACGCCCAGATATGCTTTTATAAACAACCATTTCTGATTCTGGCCGACATTAAGCGTTTCCGCTTCAGACTTGCGATTGGATCATGCGAGATAATGAAACGTCACAATTTTACGAATCTTCACCAAAAGAAGTGTCAGAAAAAGAGACTTCCATTCCGTGTTTTATGAAATAGACAAAAAAGGTTTATTTCTTGCAGACTTGGCTGCATTGCAATTCATTTTCGATATATTTGTTTTCAATTCGAACCCGTTAGGGTTGATTTAGACTGTAGCATTTTCATATGATATTCATTGGGCTCAATTGAGGTTTTGAGATTTTGCAAAACTCTCTTGATAAGTGGACTCATTTGCTAGGCACAAAAATAGAGTTAACTTTTTTTAATATAACAAAACGCTGATTTCAATTCATTCTTCATATTCGATCAGTTCTGGAAAGTAAATATCCAATCAGGATATTTGAAAATGATTAATTAATTTTGTATGAAGAATTAAAACACAAAATATTTATTGTAAGAAAAAAAGAGATGCAATATGAACACGTTGCAGTTGCAAATACTACTATTAGACTTATGTTAAAAATCGCGTCTCCACGTACAAGAGCACATGCAGACACAATGCAATGCTACAGTTAGATTTGTGTTAAAAATCCCGTCTCCACGTACAAGAGCACATGCAGACACAATGCAATGCTACTGTTAGATTTGTGTTAAAAATCCCGTCTCCACGTACAAGAGCACATGCAGACACAATGCAATGCTACTGTTAGATTTGTGTTAAAAATCCCGTCTCCACGTACAACATCACATGCAGACACAATGCAATACTACTGTTAGATTTGTGTTAAAAATCCCGTCTCCACGTACAAGAGCACATGCAGACACAATGCAATGCTACTGTTAGATTTGTGTTAAAAATCCCGTCTCCACGTACAAAAGCACATGCAGACACAATGCAATGCTACTGTTAGATTTGTGTTAAAAATCCCGTTCCACGTACAAAAGCACATGCAGACACAATGCAATGCTACTGTTAGATTTGTGTTAAAAATCCCGTCTCCACGTACAAGAGCACATGCAGACACAATGCAATGCTACTGTTAGATTTGTGTTAAAAATCCCGTCTCCACGTACAAGAGCACATGCAGACACAATGCAATGCTACTGTTAGATTTGTGTTAAAAATCCCGTCTCCACGTACAAAACCAAATGCAGACATAATGCAATGCTACTGTTAGATTTGTGTTAAAAATCCCGTCTCCACGTACAAAAGCACATGCAGACACAATGCAATGCTACTGTTAGATTTGTGTTAAAAATCCCGTCTCCACGTACATGAGCACATGCAGACACAATGCAATGCTACTGTTAGATTTGTGTTAAAAATCCCGTCTCCACGTACAAAATCACATGCAGACACAATGCAATGCTACTGTTAGATTTGTGTTAAAAATCCCGTCTCCACGTACAAGAGCACATGCAGACACAATGCAATGCTACTGTTAGATTTGTGTTAAAAATCCCGTCTCCACGTACATGAGCACATGCAGACACAATGCAATGCTACTGTTAGATTTGTGTTAAAAATCCCGTCTCCACGTACAAGAGCACATGCAGACACAATGCAATGCTACTGTTAGATTTATGTTAAAAATACCGTCTCCACGTACAAGAGCACATGCAGACACAATGCAATGCTACTGTTAGATTTGTGTTAAAAATCCCGTCTCCACGTACAAGAGCACATGCAGACACAATGCAATACTACTGTTAGATTTGTGTTAAAAATCCCGTCTCCACGTACAAGAGCACATGCAGACACAATGCAATGCTACTGTTAGATTTGTGTTAAAAATCCCGTCTCCACGTACAAAACCAAATGCAGACATAATGCAATGCTACTGTTAGATTTGTGTTAAAAATCCTGTCTCCACGTACAAAAGCACATGCAGACACAATGCAATGCTACTGTTAGATTTGTGTTAAAAATCCCGTTCCACGTACAAAAGCACATGCAGACACAATGCAATGCTACTGTTAGATTTGTGTTAAAAATCCCGTCTCCACGTACAAGAGCACATGCAGACACAATGCAATGCTACTGTTAGATTTGTGTTAAAAATCCCGTCTCCACGTACAAAAGCACATGCAGACACAATGCAATGCTACTGTTAGATCTGTGTTAAAAATCCCGTTCCACGTACAAAAGCACATGCAGACACAATGCAATGCTACTGTTAGATTTGTGTTAAAAATCCCGTCTACACGTACAAGAGCACATGCAGACACAATGCAATGCTACTGTTAGATTGGTGTTAAAAATCCCGTCTCCACGTACATGAGCACATGCAGACACAATGCAATGCTACTGTTAGATTTGTGTTAAAAATCCCGTCTCCACGTACAAAATCACATGAAGACACAATGCAATGCTACTGTTAGATTTGTGTTAAAAATCCCGTCTCCACGTACAAAAGCACATGCAGACACAATGCAATGCTACTGTTAGATCTGTGTTAAAAATCCCGTTCCACGTACAAAAGCACATGCAGACACAATGCAATGCTACTGTTAGATTTGTGTTAAAAATCCCGTCTACACGTACAAGAGCACATGCAGACACAATGCAATGCTACTGTTAGATTGGTGTTAAAAATCCCGTCTCCACGTACATGAGCACATGCAGACACAATGCAATGCTACTGTTAGATTTGTGTTAAAACTCCCGTCTCCACGTACAAAATCACATGAAGACACAATGCAATGCTACTGTTAGATTTGTGTTAAAAATCCCGTCTCCACGTACAAGAGCACATGCAGACACAATGCAATGCTACTGTTAGATTTGTGTTAAAAATCTCGTCTCCACGTACAAGAGCACATGCAGACACAATGCAATACTACTGTTAGATTTGTGTTAAAAATCCCGTCTCCACGTACAAGAGCACATGCAGACACAATGCTATACTACTGTCAGATTTGTGTTAAAAATCCCGTCTCCACGTACAAGAGCACATGCAGACACAATGCAATACTACTGTTAGATTTGTGTTAAAAATCCCGTCTCCACGTATAAGAGCACATGCAGACACAATGGACAGTGTTGTTTGTACACTGTCGTTGTAACATAGATATTTATATTTGTAATTTTCCGAACGTATAAATATATAGATATGTTTATAAAATAAATGACTAGAGGAAAACCTTTTATGTTAACGTGTTTCATTCCATGAGGAACTTTATCAAGCCAAGTGTAGTCAATTTAATTATTAACCTGTTTTTATACATAGAAGTAAAGTGGAGACAAATCACTTTAAGCACTTAAATTTTACTGAACGCTGTAAGTTGCTATAAAACCAAAACGTTAATCTGAAACCTCGACTTACGTTCTTAAATAATCTCTTTCATATAGATGTCATACATGGTGTCCAACTCGTTCAGGAATATTTAAACAGTCAGCTGTACATATATATATATATATATATATATATATATATATATATATATATATATATATATATATATATATATATATATATATAAAGTGCTTTCTCAGATCAAATAAATTAAAAATTGGCTTCGAGCTGATTAAGCATGTAGATCTTAGCGAGGAATGTTCTTTTTCGAACCACTTGGACTGGCGCTACACAATCACAATGAAAGAACTATACCAGATAACAGAAACTACATAAGTTGAGGACTTCCAACAGTGGCAGTTGTTGCCACTGTTGGAAGCAAACGGATAGCAAATATAACTTACGAAGGAAATCCTCATCAGTGTTGGAAAGAGCGATTAGAGTTATGTGATTTTGGAAACCTATTTTCCTGAAAAATTGTTTTACTAGAAAAATTTAATAAATTCAACCAACAGTAGAACTGGTTTTCCGGTCCATGAAAGTCGAATGTTTCCTTATAAGGAAACGGCTAATATTACTATTACCGCTATTGCGACCCATGACAGACAACACAGAATTTAGTAAATATTTAGACATTGATATTGTTTTTCTCGAAAGATTTAATAAATTCAACCGAAAGTAGAACTGACACTTCGGTCAAGAAAGTCGACTATTTCCTTATAAGGAAACGGCTAATATTACTATTACTACAATTGCGACCATACAACGCAGAATTTAGTAAATATTTAGACATTGATATTCGAAATAATTAGGTGCCATGAAGAACTCGACAGTGGACATCATTTATATACATAACTGGCGATATCAATATCAGACCTGTTCGCACCCATACACGTAAGTTGTCTTGGCTGTGATGGAAGCGGTGTGTAGGTGCTGGATATCCTTGGCATTCAGCTTGTATTACTTTTTTCTTGTGGCTGATAAATCTTTGCTTCCTTTCATTTTCGTCAAGACACAGACGAGACTAGATGCAAGATTTAAACACTAAGCATCCGGAATAAATAAATGTTTTTACTTCTTTTCGACAATGTGGGAACCGCCCGAAAACCTTGACAGAATTCAAAATCGGGTCAACATGATTAAGGACGAAATAGACCGTGTTGCTGAATTTTGTTTTAACAGGACTAAAAGAATCATTTTTTTAGAGAGATATGTATACGATTATTTGGGGATAGCGCCACTGAGGGCATCTTTTCTAGCTTGATTTAAGGCATTAAGACATGATAAAAAATCTTCTAAAATCTTTTTTTTAAAACGCTGAAAACTTTTCACAGTAATTACATCGGAAATTCAACGACAATTATTTGTCAAGAAATGCATTGAAATTTCTACTCTTAAGTCCGAAATAAAAAGCGACGTTGGAATAAAAGGGTAGGTTGGAAAACTAATATGTTTTCGGGACAAAAATTGGAATAAAAATATAAAATTCATAGAATAATAATAATAATAATAATAATAATAATAATAAGAAGAAGAAGAAGAAGAAGAAGAAGAAGAAGAAGAAGAGGAAGAAGTAGTAGAAGAAGAAGATAGTTGGAAAAAAAATAACAGAACAGTTGGGGAATAAGTGGAAAATAAAATAAACCAGGGTTTTGGAATAACAGTGGGTAGGCTGGAAAACACACACACACACTTTAAATAACCGGGCAGACCCATCTATTCTAGACATGAGTATAACTTGAGAACATCACTAAAGTTTTCACATTCTCTTTCACTCACAATAACCGCCCTTGTGTCTCAGTGGCATTGTCGCCTTGATTGGGGTGAAATGAAATAAAAAAAGAATCATTTCCCAGCAAATAATTTAGTTTAGAAATATACATCAAACAAAACAAAGATTATTGACTGATGATCTACAACCATACTACAGAAATCTTTTAAAGTCACTATATTGTATCAGGAAATACACGATAATGGCTCTTCACAACTTCCCATTTTCTTTAATATCAGTAAATTGTGAATGACTTAATGACTATTATCTGGGAATGGTAGCTGAGTATTTTCCTGTTATCTTCATCATCCTTCTTCTTAATTGGTTGCCAAAAATGGCTAGAAAGCCCCGTGTGTCCCTATTATTTAACTCATGTGAGATGAAAAATATGGGTTCGTGACTTTCTCAAAGGCCAAAGTAAAAAGTAAACGCAGCAGTTGGGCCCAGAATTTGAACTCAGTCTAGTGATTCAATTTTCCCTGACAAGGAATAGAGAAGTTCGCCTATTGTCCTGTTCTCTCTCCTCCCTAGTTCTTTGAACACGAGTAAAGGTTTATCCCTTCTTTGCTGTTTAGAATTGAGTTTCCGGTTCTTCTAAAGTCTTTTTCATTCTCTTTTAATCCCAGTAAACCCCTTGCATCTTAATGGCATTATCGCCTTACTTGGGATGTACTGATTAAAAAGAAAAAAAGTAATCCGTTATGCCACCTATACAACCCAGATTAATTGTAGATTAAGCTGAAACTGAAATGTCCAACACGGCGACTGAGCGTGTTTTTCGCTGAAATCTTTCTTAACCAATTGGGGTACAAGGTGAGGAACATGTTGCTGATATCAGGCTCATAAGTCCATTGCGATAAAAGCACCGAAAACCTTAAAAGCTAAATGAGGATTGACGTCATGCAAAGAAAGGAACAACTCTCCATCTTTACGATTAAAATAATCATTTACAGCCAGACATATAATTTGTTTATCGTTATTTACCTAGTGGAGACTTGTGTCTAACTTTCTTAAAGAAAGCAGTTCCGATTACATACCAATAGAATGACAAATGGCTTTTTACCCTCAATTAAGTGAGGTACTCGATATATACAATCGTATAAACAGAACAAAGGTCAGATTTTATTCCTAGAAACGGACTCCCAGAAGAAAATCTGGTTTAGGTTTTGAGGATTTTAACATTATTAATAATTGGATAGTGTGGCAGTTTGCTTTTTGAAGAACAGTACTGAAATGTTACGTAATTCAGGTTCCTCCTACATGTCAGTGAATATGCGCGCAGATGAAGAAGACACTTGATGCAATAGAAACGAATAGAAGGATGCGGAGAATTCCATGGACTGAACATGTGGGCAAAGAGGAAGTTTTACAGAAAGTGGAAACAAAAAGGACATTTAATCATGTTCATAGTTATCTATCTATCTATCTATCTATCTATCTATCTATCTATCTATCTATCTATCTATCTATCTATCCTTACTCAGTTCATATCTATCGATCGATCGGAACTGTGAAGTAATGAATTGCGGCTCGGATTGAGCCGAGTTCGAATTCCAGTCGAGTTCATTATATCCATTCACGTGCTTGGGAAAAGTATGAATCCATCTCTTCACCCACCAGCTTTGGTTAAATAGGCAGGATAGCCTGGGTTCTATAGCCTTGTGTTGGTTGAGGGATCGAATCTAGGAGAAGGAAACTCTGAATTCAAAAAAATCAATGGCCCAACCACCTGCTGCCCTGTAGGACCTGATTCTTTTGGCAAAATGGCTACAAGAAGGTAACTCTAATAACAAATGCACTATAGAATGTCTCCTCAATTAAAGAAGCTGCCATTCCTACTTCGATTCGCGACAGAAAATAACGGAGGGCTCGGGCTTAGTACAATGGAACATGGCACTGCAGCGGAGACCTCTTGGGTGTATCATCTATGGCATCGTCTAAATAGACGATGTTTAAATCATTGACTGACTGCGTATCTATCTATCTATCTATCTATCTATCTATTGCAGCCTGTTCATATCTATCTATCTATCTATCTATCTATCTATCTATCTATCTATTGCAGCCTGTTCATATCTATCTATCTATCTATCTATCTATCTATCTATCTATCTATCTATTGCAGCCTGTTCATATCTATCTATCTATCTATCTATCTATCTATCTATCTATCTATCTATCTATCTATCTATTTGATTAGTAACCGAAACAGCTTCAGGTTTCCTTTACAGCTGAAATGAAGAAAATAAGGAAAGAAGCCCTGGAGAATTTCAGTTATGGTAAAGAATAAAAAGTTTCACAGAGTTATAAATCGTAGGAAGTTATGGAGAGTCATGATCTCAAATGTTCTAAAAAGAAATGATGAATAACAAAGAGTCCCAGTATTCGGCCAGTTTTCGAATCTAATGTTGACTGTTGATTTTTTACTGACCGCTGGCGCCACACGTCACTACATCTGATTACTTTTAAAATAAACAAATATGGCTACATATATTTTATCTTCGTGCATTCATCTTTTCTCTTTTTCTCTTTTCTTTGTTTAATAAATTTATAATCTTACCGTTTACCAACATACATAGAAAGCTTCTGTTGGCCTCACCCACATTAAGATTAATGAGTCATATAATTTTTTTATCTGTGGGGGTTTGGGATCCGGAGTTATTCCAGTAGGCTTTCTTTTCTTCGCCTTAAGCCGACCAATCTACATAATACGAAATTCTTAACACAAAAAATGGTTATGATCTGCTATGATGGTACCATTTCACTATGACGTTTATCGTTTAAATAATCCTCATGCTGTCTGTTTCAATTTCTTTTAGTTGTTAATGACATTGAAGATTAACATATCTCTTTTGTTTGCCATAAATTCACAAGGCTTTTACTAAAGTTCTTTCGATATAAGGCCCAAGATCCACTCAAGGTACGGGGTTACTGAATGAAGTTGTTGTATGAGGAGGAGGAGGAGGTAAAAGGTTCAGATTATAAGGGTATGTAGGATAGATTATGGTTGATCCTAGATTGTAAAGATCGGAGAAGAATCCTCTCGGCAGTTTCTCCCACAAAATAGCAGTTCTCGGTAAGAAGCTGCCCGAATGTAGGAAGGAGATTGGCATGATTCGACTCAGTAAACGTGGCATGTCGGTTCTTATTTGCAAAACACTGAACTGGTAGAACTAATGATTTATACCTCGTCAGAATAATTGCTATGGCAATGACGGTAGAGTAACGAGAGGCGTTCGACGTTTCGATTGCGGGGAAAATGTTTGTAGGGTGGGAAATAATTCATCGCCTCCAAGGCCGCGTAAACTCTTTTGCACCCGGTCAAGTCTTGAAAGTGGGGATTGTGTAAATTCAACATATGGCAGCAATGTTTCATTTTTGGTCTGATCTGACTTTTGAAAAAATAAAGCTTGACAACAAGAGTCCGGCACTTTCTGGCCCGGTACAAGGAGCGGACCTTTTTTCCAGCATTTTTAGCAAATGGGTCGTATGTATGAGCTCCTCTTGAGGTCTGGGGAGAACTTGAATCCAAATAGACGTTCAAAGCAAGGAGCATCATTGAGTGAGAAGAACTGTTCATCTAGAAAGGCGAAATTACAGGACCTCCTGTGATGATGAAACGCTACTACTTTGGCTTTGGTGGTCTTGAGTGTTACAAGTAAGTCCCCTCTCTCCGACCTTCTTCAGCTGATATTTGTAGGAATTTTGAACCGAAACCTTTATTTAGTCCGCGGTGGTAGATTGTTCTAATTCTACATGCCATCGCTTTGGATACCACAGTTTTAATTAATTTGCCTTGATATCTTTCCACTTTTTTTGTTCTCTCCGCTGAGGCCAGGGATTGAACTCACAACTCTTATGGTTAAGTCACTTTTTGGATCAATCAACCAACACTTTTATCCACGTCGTGAATATAACAATAAAGATGAGGACAACAGTCCGAACGATGTAAATAGTGTAAATAGTTACAATACTTCATCTCAGATATATAGAGAGATCATGAAGAAGGTCGGGGCATGCAACAGCCGAAACGTCGTTGATAAGACAATAAAGATGAGGACAAACAGTCTAAACAATGTAAATAGTGTAAATAGTTACAATACCTCACCTCAGAAATATAGAGAGCTTATAAAGAAGGTTGGAGCGTGCAACACCCGAAACGTCATTGATATGACCTTCTGATTTTCTAATTTGTCACAAGGCCGAAAGTATGGGACACCCAGTGAAGATCGAATTCACTATTCAGCTGTAATTGATCTAGCGAGACAAGCTTGCTAACCATTACACCACGTCGAGGTGTCCACCCTTTGCCATAGATATGAGAAACCTATTCTTCCATCCTCCCTCTGCCATGGTATTCATTCGGGGTATTCATATTTTTTAGCTAATTCACGTATTTTTACTCGTTCTCCTCTTCTGTTTTCCGTGTTTATGCTCCCACAACAGTACTTTACTGAATAACTTTATTTTCCTTCGGATGCGTCCAATGAATCGCCATCTTCTAATTCGTCGTGATTACGTCACACTTTGCAGTTTTCCTTAAAGTTTCTAGATTGTTTTGTGCTCTTTTCAATATACAGCAAATATAGCTCTGAACACTTCATCTACAAAGTGCCCAGTAAAAAGCGGTAATTTAAAAAGACGTAGGATAACCGCTGAAAACTGCTGACGATTGATGTGTGTGAAAACTTCAAGAAGAATTTTTGCACATTTCGTCAATCCCCACGTCGCATTTTTTTTCTTTGAAAAGCACGATAACTTGTCACTCAAAATCAGTGAGTTGTTTAACCATATGAGAAGGGTAGAATAAAAGACGTAAGTTGTCGGCAAATAACCTTTAAATGATGAGTCACAAGATCGAACAGCAATTAATCAATTATAAAAGAACCAATCAAAGTTAAGTAATTACGCGAGAGTTGAATGAATATTCAAGGTCATGAATATTCAAGAAATTTATTCAAGGTTATTCAAGGTCAATTATTCCTGAAGGATAAAATTGAGATAATAAACGTTCCCCTTTTTTATTGGTTGCTCTGTATTTTCCGTAAAGCTTATCACTTATCATCTTTATTAAAACCAGCTTTCAGCATTGGAGAACAGCGCGCTTTCCGCTCGAAAGAAACTTGCTTTCCGATGGTTTTTGGAAGGTGACGTTATCATATTAGAAGGCAATATACTGAAGAAAAGTACAGACAGTCCAAGTCGCTGGTAGTCTCCACTTCTCCTCGATAGATTTGAAACGTGAACACTGTTGGCAGAAACAGAGAGAAGAATCCAAGCATTTGAGGGCAAATGCATGAGAAAACTACTTGGCATCTTTTATTGGGACGATAAAGCCAATGAGTTCGTACGGAAAAGGGTTGAAGGCTTTGTGGGCGACTAGGAACTTCTTTTTGCCACTGTCAAATCGAGAAAAATGGCGTGGTATTTGGACACGTTACAAGGCACAACAGCCTATGCAAGACCATCATACAAGGTACCGTTGAAGGTGGCCGTAGGAGAGGACGCCAACGCAAAAACTGGTAGGACAATGTAAAAAAAAAATAGACAAGTACGTTTATATCAGAATTGATGGTGGCTGCCGTTGATAGACAGTTGTGGAGGAGATTCAATATGGCTTCTGCATTCAAGGGGTGTGATGATGATGATGATGATGATGATGAAGTAAGTAAACGACTTCAAGTGACTTGGTGCTTGGATTCAGTCAAGTGACAAGATTGTGGAGGTCAAAATTCGGCAAAATTGTTGTGGACTAAACAAAATGGAATGGTTTTGTAAGCCAGTCGAATCTCCAAAGCAATCTGAAAAAGCGTTTTTTTTTTGTCGAGAAATGCTACGCGTTTGAAAATACTGCAGACCTGATCCAAGTTTTTTTTTTTTTTTAATTCTCGATGGATCTTGACCATTTTGTCACTCATTGAAAGTTCTAGAATTTTTGTTCTATCAAATAGAATCAGGATTGGCTTATCGTTTTGGTCTTATCACACGTCAGTATGACTACATTTGTTTATTAAAAAAAAATTAAAAAACAAAGAAAGGAAACAAAAACGGAAAGGTAGCATTTCGCCCAATCTTATGATGGAAATTCAATCCGAACGATCTTGTTTATGTTGTTAACAGATTAACTCTTTCGAACTGCGTAGGTAACAGGATTTTCTTGCGTTGAATTACCGGATATATGAAATCTTATTTCTTTTACTTTTTAATTATTAGACTTTATTTTAATATACTTTTTAGTACTTTTAGTACTTATCCACATATTTCAGTGTGCATGACGCTTTTCATCGTCATACAAAAAAATAAAATATGTTTCTTTTCATTCTCCTACACTCCTCAAGTAAGTCTAACTTTACAAATTACTGTTAGTGTTGAAGGATGAAAATGTAGGTCACCTAGTGAGGAAATAACCACAGTAATAGTGGTCGACTATAGCAGTTTGGTAACCATTGTTCTACAGCGACGCACCTTTTTTGATATTTACTAAGCTTAGTAGAGCACAGGGAATACCACAGACGGCGTGAGCAAGCAACGAAGAACTCTAAAGAAAAAGAAACACGAAAAGGACATTCAGAATGAGAAAGATGAATTTTATAGGACGCATAATGAGTAAGGAGACCTTGGAGAATATGATACTCACAAGATATACTGGAAGTAAAAGAGTGGGGATGGTAAAAAGAAATACAAGGGATAGGATGTTGTGGAATGCTATGATCACTCATATCTTGAAGGAACACGGCACATAGAAGAAAGAAGGACTGATAGAGGGGACAGAAATATTGTGCTACAGGAGGATGCTGAGAATACTATCGACGTAGTGTGTGAGCAATGAAGAAGTCTTAAAGAAACAAAAAGAACACTCATACTTAGAATTAGAAAGAGACAGCTGAAATTATTGGATACACAATGAGGAAGAAAGACTTGGAGAATTTGACACTCACAGGACATATCCACGGCAAAAAGAGCAGTGGGTGGAAGGGACCACCACCTAACTAGTTTGTGTGAATAAACAAAGGGATGAGGAATGGGAATGATTGCAAGAAGAGAAAGGTTACTAAGAGCTACAAGGGAGAGGATGCGGAGAACCTTAATCGCCTACATCTTGAAGGGTCAAAGTACACAGAAGAAAAAGAAGCAGAAGAAGAAGGAGGAGAAAAAAGTATGACACAAGGACAGTAAATGCAGAGAAATCAATAAAGGCCTGTTAGACGGGTTTTGCTAACCATTACTCCATGGCGAAATATTTACGAAATTGAACTTAGACTAGCAAAGAGACACAACAGTAAGCTACGCATTGAAACTCGAAAACCCCCACTGCACGATTTGTGAGACAAATTGCTAGCTATCACTTTAGATCCAGTATTTAGTAACCTACGTGTTTACGTTGCTTTTAAAAGTCAAAAGATTACGAAATGAAAGGATTGAGAAAATGACAATCGTAACAGTCGCAAATAAAAATGCTCTGAAGATGACCACAGGGTACTAGACTGAAACGTCGTGTCTATAATAATATCCATAGGATGCGTAAGGTAGTGATATGTAAACTAGGAAAATTGAAGAAGTTCAAAGCAGCAGCCAAATTGCAATACGACAGAATCTTGAACAACCCGAATCTGAAGAAGAATTATATGGACAGTGTGAAAAGCAAATACGAGGGAAAGAAATGTAAATGGAAACTCGAAGTTGGAGACATTAACAGAAACTTTAGTAACGTCAGCAATCGAGATCATGCGAAAGGAAAATAGACGAAGCAAAACAAAACAACAACAAAAAATAAATAAATAAATGGATTACAAATGAAATTCTCGACATGATGAAAAGGAGACAAAAACAATTCTAAGACACAGAACAGAAGACTACACAAAGAAATAAGGAACAAATGCAGGCAGGCTAAAGAGGAATGGCTCAATGAAAAATCTTCAGAAATAAAAAGAATGAGTCTCACAGATAAAAGCAGATATGCATGAAAACATAATAGAACTAACAGGAAAAAAGACATGTTCGTCAACAGGCTGCATAAAATCCAAGGACAGTACATAGATATTAGAGAAAGAAAATACTTCTGAAAAGGATCGAACATATTCGAAAACTGTTCCACAACGAAAGAGAGCAACCGCCAATACACAGAAATATCAAAGGACCAGAAATATTGAAATCTGAAGTGGAATTTGCATTGACCAAATCGAAGAAAAACAAATCTGCATGGCCAGACGGGATTGTAATAGAGATGCTGCCAGTCTTAGATGATTTCAGCATAGATTACAGAAATAATAAATGAAATCTACAACAGTTGTGATATACCGGAAGATCTATTTTCATAGCACTGTCTAAGAAACCAAGTACAAACGAATGTGAACTCCATCAACAAACAATCAACCTAATGAGCCATATAACAAAACTCAGCATCCGAATTCTGATGAACAGAGCGTGCAGTAGAAGCAGACTGCAAATAGAACAGGAACAATGCGGGTTGGTCAAAGACAATGGAACAAGGCACACGATATTTATGCTCATAATGTTATCAGAAAGCGCCATACAAATGCAGAATGACGTGTACCTGTGTTTTATAGATTACGCAAAGGCGTCCTATAAAGTTCGCCACAAACATCTGTTGGAACTGCTTAGCAACCTTGACATATTTGGGAAGTGCATTAGAATAATCAAGAACCTACATTGGCAGCAAATTGCCTGTATACGGATAGAAAATGAGTACAAAATAGAAAAGGGCATAAGACAAGGATATGTATGCTCACCGGATTTCTTTAATTTATACAGCGTGGCAATTCTGAGAGTTTTAAAAATCCTAGCAGGACCCATTATTAGTAGCCATAATCTTAACAACATAAGACACAGTGTTTATAGCAAACAGGGAAAGAAAATTAGAAAAACTCGTACAGACGCTAGGGAAAGAAAGCGAGAAAAAAGGATTCAGTATCAACCAGAGTAACAGACTTGAAAACAGAGAAAAATGATGTCGAATATGTATGTCAGTTAGATGGAATTAATTTCAAACAGGAAAACTTACGCGTCATACATTAGTCATTTGGAATAGGGAAATCCTTTTACTCATATAAGTGACTATTTGATGGTGTCGTATTTTTGTGACAAATAACTTCTTTTATGTCACATCCTGAAAAGATTTACCCGATTCATGTTTTCTTCCCGTTTAATGGAGTCATATTTTCGCCTTATTCTCGAAATCTACGCTTTCAACAGTTTTCTTGCATTGTAGCACTGAAATTGAAACTGGTTCGTCAAATATTTACGACTTTATCGACCAACTCTTCACGTTTAGAAAGAAATAATGTGTCGAATATCTTGAAACGGTTTTGTATCAAAATGACGTGTCACGTTCATTATGTCTAATGTCCTTTGATATTAACAGCATACTGGATAATCAAAATTTTTTTTTTTAAGCATTTCACCTCAAGCAAGGCTGGAAGCCACTAGGACGCAAGGGGTTACAGAAAATTTAGAGCAAGATCAGATAGGAGTGATAGAAGAAAGAATGACGGTAGTGGATAGATCAAGGCAACTGGAGATGTCGATTGACATTACATTTGAATAGCTGGAGATTATAGCTCACAGGGAAACAGTAATAGGGAAGGGAGTTCCACAGGCGAGAGGTGAGAGACATGAAGCTATTAGAGCAGAAGAGACGGCTACATTTAGGAGTTTGGACAGTGAAGGATGAGAGCGGGATGCCAGCCTCGTATGGCGCTTGAATTCATGACGTCTAGGAACCAGCGAATACAGTTCCTCGGAGCAATTTCCATGGAAGTATTTGTAGAACAGACAGAGGGACAGAGGTTATTGTGTTTTTGTTCTACAGGATTAGTATCGGCACCGAACGTCTATCTTTATATTATATTTTGTATACATTTATATTATAAATCGATTTATATTAATCCTATTTCATAATATATAAATAAACATAACGCAAATTATGAAATGGACAAAGTCCGACAATTATTTTAAGACATTTTTATGTTTTATCTATAAAAAAAGAATGTATAAATATAAAAATATCTTACAATAATTGCCGGACTTTGTCCATTTCATAATGTGTGACGTCATTTGTTTACATTTGGATACAGGCTATATGACGGTTCCGTATAGGATACAGGTTCGATTCCTGTCGGAGGACGAATATTTTCTATTCAGACCGGTAAATGTTGTTTAACACCGTTTATTATAAACAGAACATTTACTTAAATATTTATATCTATAAAAAAAGAATCTATAAACATAAAAAATGTCTTAACGCAAATTATATATAGACAAGTGATATATAGAATTCTATATAACAATATATGTCATATTATATATATATATATATATATATATATATATATATTAATCATTCTTTAAATTCTATATATCAAGTGAAGTATATATAAACAAACGTTATAATGTATAAACAATGTATGTATATGATAATTTATATTAATCTTATTAAGAATTTATATTATATATTATATATAGCTTCAAGTGGTTGGATTTTGAATTCCGTGTTGTCCTTCTCCTAGATTGGCTGCCAACCAAGGTTTTAGAGCACAGTCTGCTCTGATATTTAACCCACAGATTTTAGGGAGACGGGATGGATACATACATTTCCTAAGGGTGTTTGTGTGAGAATGAACGAAACTGGAATTCGAACACGTCTCGCCGATTTCAAAATCTGAGCTGACTGCAATTATACTACTCGTACATCGGTCTGTGACGATTGGGCGCGGCCTTTTGGTTGCTGGGAACTTGGGAGTCAGCTGATTTGGCGCCAGAATTTTTAGCATGGTTAGCACTGATGGTTTTTGCTCACAACGCCAAAATTTCAAGTCGCTGTCAGTTTTGCTTGCTTTATCAAAGACGTAAGGGAATCCATTATACGCACATTTTACTTTATCACGTTTCGTTAATACCTCCTCAGCCATCATGTTGATAAAACAATAGTATTTAGTTAAACAAAAATATAAAAAGCTGGTAAAAGAACGAAACACATCTGCAAAACTGACAACCAGTTGAAATTTTGGCGTTGTGAGCATAAAAGGTCGGTGCAAATCAAACGGCCGTGCCAAAACCACAGCACCAAAACGGCTTTGCCAAAACGTACCAAACCGACTTGTAAAATTCCCTGAGTGCAAGATAAATGGTTGAAGAATTAAAAAGACATATTATCATCGAGGTTTTTTGGTTTTTAACATTGGTTGTAATTTTTTTTTTAAGCATTTTACCCCAAGCAAGGGGGGATGCCACTTGTACGCAGGGGGTTACAGAGTGAGAACGCGAGTAAAGAGGAGTGATGGAAGAAAGGATGAAAAGAAGGGCATGGGAGATGTCGATTAACATTACATTTGAATAGTTGGAGATTATACCTAACAAGGAAACAAGTAATAGGAAAAGAGTTCCACAGACGGGAAGTGGGAGACATGAATCTATTGGAGTAGAAGAGACGGCCACATTTAACTGTTTCGAAAGTGAAAGTGTGGGACAGTGATGCCAGCCTAGTAGCACGCTTAAATTCATGCAGTCTAAGAACTAGCGAAAGTAGCTCGTCGGAGCAGTTACCGTGAAAGTATTTGTAGAAAAGACAGAGGAAGGCGACAGCACGTCTGTGAGAGAGCGACTGAAGACGAGATGCCAGATCAAGACCAACCACATTGCTTATCCGTCTCTGGATCTTGTCGAGGACCTTAAGGCGAACAGCCGGGAAACTAGACCATATATGGAAGCAGTATTCCATGCAAGGGCGAATAGTTGATTTGTAGATTTGGATTCAGGAGAGAAAATTTTTTAGCGCGATACAGGGAACCAACTTTCATTGCGGTAAATGTTGTCCGCTCCGAAATAGATGTCTTTAGAATTTCTTCATTCATTTATTATGGTGAAATTGAAAAAGGCTCAAGTATCAAGTTTTGGTCTTTGGTTGCAATATATAATGTTAACAAAGCGGCAGCAGAAGCCAATTTCTTTGTTTACGAAATAATATTTTGGCGTCGTCTAATCAAGCGACATAAAAGAAAAAAAACTTTGGTGTCCGTTAGTAAACATGGCTGTAATGTATCATTGCCTGCAAATTGCTTGTTGAAATAAAACAGTTCATTTAATATTGGATCTAGTTATCTTGTTTAAGAAATGCTCTTATTACAAGATTTCTGATGAAATATGCAAAGACCAGCACAAAAGTACAACTGGCGGTGTTGCTAGTGATTAAAATTTCAATTTATATGAAAAGGGCGATTACATTGTTCTTTACAGAAGGAAGTCGAAGTGGGTGAAAATTTGATCTTGTAAAAATATTCAACACATTTTCAAAAAAAAAAAAAAAATACGAAAAAAGAAAAAGAAAAAAGAAACGAAAAGAAGAAAACAGAAATTATTGTTTTACAAAAAAAAAGAAAAAAAAATAATAATAATCTTGTTTTAATGAAGACATTACTGATTGATTGACGAGTTTTTTACGGTTCATTAACCCTTTGCGAGTTATTTAAAGCCAGAAAATATTTTTAGATTGTAAGAATGTTTTTAACTTTTTGTGGAGATGATAAAGGTTTAGTGATACAAATTTTACTAATTAACCCGTAGCTGGGGGAGAAGAGCTGGATTTACGCGTAAGCGAGTATAACGAACCCAACCGGAATTGGAACTTGGCTCACCGATTAACAATTCCAGACCGTTATCCATTACACCAACCGCACATCTAAGCTTGAAACACCGTCAATTGGTCACCCATCGAGGTGCTGACCAGGCTCGACATTAACTTCGGTAAGGGAATCGTTATTTCGACATGATGTGGCCGTAAACTTTTAATGAATACAGTTTTCGTACAACAGGGAATAGACTACACTCAGGAACATTTCTTACTGACTATTCTTACAATGTCGACTGGGAGTGTTCTATACGCTTGCTACTCCTACTATCACGAGGGCTGCTATTTAATAGATTGCCACTGGCCCACGGACGTAGTAGTAGGTGCAAAGGTGTTAAAGTGTGTTAGATGACCAGCATGCAATATCTAATAACTACACATGTTTAAACACATCTAAAAATTTATAGATTAATAATTTGATATAAGTTCTAAATACTGTGTGAATTCACATTCTCCAGAAATTATAATTAAATTTTATTTTGAATTGGTGTGCACTCAGTAGGCATATCATATCTTATTAATAATGTTCGGTAAAAGGTGGTTTTTGTTTTGTCTGAAAATGATTAATTAGCAAAATATGTCATTTTTACTATTTTTCATTCGGATATTGTCCTCATCCTTGTTGTTATCACAACGTTTTGGCCGTTGTGCCCTCCGGCCTTCATCAGGTGTCTATCAATCTGTTTAACCTACAGGACATTCTGAAACTTTTGTTTAATCTATGGCGATATATTCTTCTCGTTTCACTGCCCATACCAAGGGATATATCATCTAGTTCTTATTTTTAGTATTGCTCAGTTATTGCTTACCCTGTTTCCACTGAATCCATGTACACACTGCCCTGTCCAGTGATTTTTAAACTTTATTTAATCTATGGGGTTAGACTGTTCTCGTTCCTCTGTCCATGTCTAGGGATATCTCAGTTAGTTCTTAATTTTGGTACTGCTCAATAACTGATTGCCCCCGTTTCCACAGAGTTGAAGAACACTCTTCCCAGCTCAGGGATTGAACTTCCAATTATTGATGGATTAGGAGGCACGGTGGGTTAATGGGTAGCGGCTCGGATTAAGGAATCGGAGAGCCAAGTTCGAATTCCATTTGAGTTAATTATATTCACTTCACTTATCATCTCTTCTCCCCCCAGCTATGGGTAAATAGCAGGATAGAGTCCTATAGCATTGGGTGACTACCGGTCTAGAAGAACATATTTGAATTCAAAACCCTCACAGGGTCATTAGGGGGAAATCGTGTCACACTATATGCACGTTTTCTCTGTATTCGGCTCTTCTGAAAACTGTGGTTGGTTCTGCACAGGCCTTCACCACTATAATCAAATATGATGTACGGGTAGTCTGGCTGTTGGCTGTAAGATTTGAACTGTTTGACCCTCATATGTCGAAAACGACAGGAGAGTCCAGTTTATGGTTTGATAATATGAGCCTTATAATTTGAATCTTATTTATTTGATCAAATCTTAATCTTTTAAGGTTTTTCTTCTCAAATTCTGCACTACAATTGTGGTGAGGGTAATATTGTATGATTACGACAAAATAGATTATTGTAAGGTAATTGCTACGCTAAGTTAAGACTTGAATTTATATGTCTATACGTATTTCGAATAATAACTTCTGTCTTTATGGCATCTCTCCAGTACCCATCCATTCACTCAAGCTCGTCAAGTCGGTTATACGTTGCTTTCCTCTGTTACCTTCAATCTGTCCTGTGAGTATCAAATTTTCCAAGTCTTCTTTCTTCATTATATGCCCCAGAAATTGTCAATTGTCCTTTCCTGATGTTATGTAGATGTGACCTATTTGGTTGCCATTGTCTTTAGAATTTCATCATTGCTCACATGTTCGGTCCATGGCATTCTTGGAATCTTTTTGCAGAACTATATTTCTGTGAGGAGATTGTCCAGTACTCACTGCCTTATAGGAGGACTGACATTACATAACAGTTTAGTACTCTTATCTTTGTTCCTAACGGTATTTTCCTATTTCTTAATACTTTGCTTAGCTTTTGGATTTCGGTGTTGCATTTTTCGTCCCCTGTTAGAACACTTCCCAGATAATCTCGACCTTGTTTGATTTTGGTGTCTCTAATTCTTTGTTCCCGCCTTGGCTTTTTGCTGACAAGCACACATTCCTTTTTTTACTTATCTTTATTACACACTGTTGGAATGTCTATAGATTCTTTTCTGTGTTTTTTTTTTATGCAAATCGCCCCAAGCAAGGCGGAAGTGTCACTACCACTAGAGTGAGAGTAAGAGTAAAGTGCGGTGTTTGGGAAAAGGATAGAGGGAGAGATCAGACATAAGAAGATGTCGATTGACATTACATTTGAATATTTGAAGATTATAGCTATCAGGGAAGCAAGTGATAGGAAAGGAGTTCCACTGACGAGAGGTGAGAGATAAGAAGCTGTTGGAGTAGAAGAGATGGCTATATTTAGTCGTTTCGACAGCGAAACTCTGGGACTGAGATGCCAGCCTAGTACACGCTTAAATTCATGCAGTTTGGAAACTAGTGAAAGTAGTTTGTCGTAGCAGTTGCCATGAAAGCTCTTGTAGAAAAGACAGAAGGAATCCACAGCACGTTTGTGAGATAGCAACTGCAGACGAGGCTATGCCAAACGGCAGAGTCTCGTCTGGGGTGGTAGACCGACTCGACCCCGTTTTTTATGGGGTCTACGGGGAATTTTTACCCGAGCCTACTGGCCCGGACACTCCACGTTAAATTCAGCCTTGTACTACATCCGACCGCGTGGCGCGGTTGGCAAATATTCCAGCTGAAATCTTTTCAGCTGTGCTGGTCGAACTCTCTGCCTCCGAGCAGAGAGGAACCCGGACGAGGCTATGACGAAGGGCAGAGTCTCGTTCGGGGAGGTAGGCCAACCCGATCCCGTTATATGCGGAGTCTACGGGGATTTTTGGCCGATCCTACGGGCTCGGGAACCCCACATTAAATTCGGCCGTGTGTCACATGTGACTGCGTGGGGTAGTTACTAGATACTGTCTAACTGGGATCTGTTACTCAGCTCTTAGCTGTTGTCGAACTCTCTGCCTTCGGGCAGAGAGGAACTCGGACGATGCTAGCTATGGGCTAGGATTACACCACCTTAAATTCGGCCTTGTGACACATACTACCTCATGGGGAGGCTGGTAAATATTGTATAGCTGGGATCTGTTGAGTAAGACTCAGATTTCCGCGAGAACTACTGACCTTCCAATAGTAGCACTCACTACAGGATTGACTTGCGATGACCTTGTGCATAACTGTTACCTTTATTCTTATTGTACTGGTTTTTACAATAAACCTTTACTTATTTTATCCATTTTGTTTACAAGTGTATATTCCTATTAGCACGGAATATAACAATAATATAATAGAAATATGTTTTCCTATTCGAAAAGAAATTGTATTAGATGTGACGAAAAAATTGTCGGAAAATTTCTGTACCGCTTCAGTAAGTACCTGACTCCTCATGCTATCCTTAACCTTTACAGGAGCCAGATCAGGCCGAAAATGGAGTACCGTTGTCATATTTTGGCAGGAGCTGCCCAGTCTTCAATTTCCACTCCCAATAGAGTTCAAAAGTGTCTCTGAAGTTTTTTGGGTAACATTATTTTCCATCAGTACCGGAGAGAGAATTTCTGAGTTCCGTCACTCAGATTATTTTGAGGCAACCCTGTCGGAAAAGGAGATGCTGAGGCAAACAAACTTGATCTAGCCTGTCTTACAAGACTGTCTGTAAGCGTGTCTATCTCGTAGGGTTGTGATATGTTAAGTATCATTTTTCTATTAAGGTCTTTATTTGTATTTTTGTGACGACTATTTATGAATTTCATTCTAATATTACGGCAGTTTTCAATAAAATGACGATTCGTAATTTTGCACTTTACTTTTTTTTAAAGAAGACCCCCAACCCCTAAAGGTATTTTCTTCAGCACCCCTCGGGTTTCGAGGCCCGGGACATCTGTGCCGGCTATCCCCTCTCTCGACGCCACTGCCTCCAACCTCTCTCTCTCACAGGGGGTGGGAGATGTGGCGGGCTTCTCACTGCTCTGACGCTACTTTCATGGAAAGTGCTCGGACGAAGTACATTCCTTGGTTCTGCCAGGCCTAACCTTCCCGACTAGAACCGGTAATGCCATTGTAGCAAGCAACCCACATTTCCTCCGTGTTCCATTGCTGAGAAGTAAGTTCTACTCGAACAGTTTCATCTCGTGAACAACTGCTCTGTGCAAGCGACTCCCAAGATGATGTTTTCCCGATCACTACAATCTTAACCTATTCAACTCAATGGTTAAGCGTTGTTTTACCCTTTTATTCGTATAAATTGCTTCTTAATGTAACCCTCTACCTTGAGTTGCCCCTAGGCCTTATACTGGGTGAACCTTACGGTAAAAAAAAAAGAATCAACAGTATTTACGTAAGAACAAAATGTATTTTCTTCTTGATTGCAATATTTAGTCAATCTAGTTCTTCTTTATTTTTATGTGCCGTGTCCTTTCAGGACGTAGGCGATCATGGCTCGCCACTTCCCCCTATTCCTTGTGGTTCTCATTAAGTTTCATGCCTCTGCCAACTCCCCCAGACCACGTTCTGCAATCCACTTGCTTAAGCCCGCCAGGTATGTCATGCATTGCTTTCCCTTGTCTCTTTCCCTCTCTTCGACCTGTGAGTATCAGATTCTCCAGGCCCTCCTTTCTCATTACGTGTCCCAGAAATTTCATCTTCCCCTTCCTTATATTAAGTATAAGCTTCCTACTTGTTTGCATCCTCTCCAAGACCTCATCGTTGCTCACACGCTCAGTCTATGATATCCTTAGCATCCTTCTGTAGAACCATATTTCTGTTGCTTCGAATCTCTTCTTCATCTTTGAGGAGACCGTCCAACATTTGCTGCCGTATAGTAGGACAGATGACATGTAGCAGATCAGTACTCTTTTCTTTGTTACCAAAGAAATCCTCCTGTCTCGCAATACTCTGTCCAGGTTTTGGAATAACATTCTTGGACATCCCAATCCGTCTTCGGATCTCTATGTAGGATTTACCGTCCTCTGTCAAAACACTTCCCAGATATTTAAACTTCCGCGCATGCTTGATTTTAGTGTCACCGACCTGCAAATCGTATTTCGGGCTCATTCTTTTACTCATGACCATGCATTCTGTCTTCTTGTACTAAGAATAAATAAGAAAAAAGAGAAAAAACAGCTAAATTAAAATATGAAGTAAATTATCAATACAGGTTAGCATTCAAATAAACAACATTTATTAACTAAACTCAATGTAACGAAAGTATTCATAATACAATGAAATTAAAAAGCCTTTTCATGCATGCATATATTCCTTTGAAATAAGAATATGCAAGAATCAATATTCATTGCAAAATATGAAACTTTCATATTTCCTTTGACTAGAAATAAACGTAATTTAAAAATATTCACAAAGTTCAAACATAGAACAAACAATTCAAAAGTATTATTGTGAATGCAACAATGAACACATTGCTCTGAAAGTTGGTGTTTTTGAAAGATTAATTTGCGTGCTTAATGTCTGTGGGTGAATGTGCCAGTTTGACATATAAAGAAAAAACAAAACTCCCAGAATACTGGAGTTTTACACGTTTGCCAGTTTGCCTGCAAATAAGCGTTGGAAATTTGTATTCTGTTGTATTTATAGCCAACGCGCCGTCGTAAGTGAAAGTAAAATATTATTTTTAAAATTTTAGCAAATTAGAAAATATTTTTTATTTTCGGTTGTGCAAATCAATGACATGCCCTAAACAATTGATACTTAAAAGAAACATGTTTACACATTCGTAATCTCTGGTGTGTTAATTTCGAAGTTTATAGTCAAACTGGATGAGGAAAATCATGTGAAAAGCCAATCACTACAAATCGCGATGCTTTCGTGTATATGGTCTGGAGCCCCTTCTGTGTGCCTCGGGGTTCTTGATAAGATCCAGAGGCGGATATGCAATATAATTGGCCCTGATCTGGAATCTCGTCTACAGTCGCTCTCTCACAGACGCGCCGTCGCCTCTCTCTGTCTTTTTTTTACAAATATTTTTATGGTAATTGCTCCGAGGAGCTGCATTCGCTGGTTCCCAGACTTCATGAATTCAAGCGCCCTACGAGGTTGGCATCCCGCTCTCACTCTTTCGCTGTTAAAACTATTAAATGTAGTCGTTTCTTCTACTCCAATAGGTTCATATCTCGCACCTCTCGCCTGTGGAACTCCCTTCCCTATTCCTGTTTCCCTGTGAGCTATAATCTCCAACTATTCAAATGTAATGTCAATCGACATCTCTAGTTGCTTTGATCTATCCACTATCCACTATCATTCTCCTCATCCTTTCCTCTATCACTCCTATCTGATCTTGCTCCAAATCTTCTGTAACCCCTTGCGTCCTAATAGCTTGGGCTGAAACGCTTAAAAAAAAATTCAATGAAAATTCTTCTATTTACGTCATCTTTTCACCTTTTATTCAATGGAGGTCATATATTCAACGCCAGTTATAGATTTTGATAATTTCACCTCGTTTAATGCATTCATTCTTTCTTTCGTTCAATGATTCGACCTTGGAAACAATTCCATGGATCAATCCTGGAAATAATTCCATGGGTTAACCTTGCAAAGAATTCTATGAATCAGCCTTATAAAAAATTCAATGGATCAACCCTGGAAACAATTCCATGGGTTAATCTTGGATACAATGTAATGGATGAATCCTTGGAAACAATTTCTATGGATCAACCTTAGAAATAATGGAAAACGTGATGCATGAAAATAACACTGCAATTATGGATCTTTATTCCTTCTTGGTGTTAGAAATATTATTTCTGGTCTAGCGAAAAAGTCATCTACATTTCAAATCTTCAATTTAAAAACTGAACGATTTTTCCCATTGTAAATATTACGAAATCATCTTAATTCTCGAGTCATATTTGATCGACTTGACAGAGGAGACTCTGCCGGTGCATGTCTAAATTAACATTATGCCTGAGCCTCAAGTAGCCGTTACTCCAATCATTGTTTCTTCGACGGGAGGGGATCAGAATCATTATTTTACTTTTGAGGCGTTCAAACAAGAGGGAGCTCTAAGGGAAGTGCCACCCATTTGTATCCCTTGGCCCATGTAAACTATAATTAGTGAGTAGTCACTATTATTTCTCTAGTAGTTGAGACTTCAAGGTCACGATTAGTTTAGCCTCTAGCTGTATCAACTGCTATTTATATAGTGGAGGTTTGCATATGAATATAAAAACCCATGTACACGTGAACCCTCACTTTAAACTCGACCTTGTGCCACATACTGTCGTATATTGAGAGATGGGCGTAAAATAAATACACATGTTTGGTTAACCTGAACAAATATTTTTTTGGGATTTACAGGATTTGTTGAGGAATGAATTCACTTCTGAATGAGACCATCAAAATTTACTTTTGTCCTAAACTTTTTGAATTTCTCATTTCGTTTTTTTCCTCACATATTTTCTGCGTAATTCTTCCACCGCAGCGGGATATTCAGATGAATAATTAAGTCGTAAAAAATATGAATGAATGTATTAATTAATTCTGTAAATGAAGTCTTTCTCGTATTTTGGTTGTGTGAAACCTGCTGGCTATATTTTTTTGCATCTGAAAGTTGCTGACAGATTTATTTCATAAATTGGAAAGAAAGTGAGCGTCTTATTCGACGACTAAAATTGACATTTCTAACTATAGTTAATAGATAAATAAAACTTATTTTTCCGATTTTGAGTTTCGAGGATTCACCGTTCCACCCATAAAAATAAAAAAAAACCCATAAATCTGATTTTATAAAATAGACGTTAAATCAGAAATGATTAAAACCCAAAGGAATTAAAACTTTAATTAATTTGTACCATCACAATTTTGCATTGCTTAAGATTTAAAATGAATTTTTAAAAATGAAAAATCTTTCTTGAATCTTTTGTTTTAATTTTGATTTCAAGTTAAAAAAACAAATTTGATATTTCTAATAATACTTTCCTTCCTTTCAAAACTAAACACTGTAAAGATCATTTTTGCTAAAAAATTGATTTGGCACCATTTTTAGCCGGCGTTTATTGCAATGTAATTCTCTTTATTAAGAAATTTTCCAAAAATAAAATATACTTTTCTGAAACTTTACTTGAGGAATATTAGCTGATTTAAAGTATAATTAATCTGAATTGAAATAAATATTATTTAGTCTGAGTTTAGAATAGGGTAGAAATGCATTTTTAACACATCGGTAGCTATTTATTTAAGCTGTTGACAGATGACAAATTGATATTTATCTAATGTTGTTGTACGGGGGCTTTACCCGTAAAAATAATTGAATATAACGTAAGCGCCATTTATGTATAATTTTTAAGTCAGTTATATGCCATATGTGATACACGCTTCGGCGATCATATTATCTTCCGATACATGACTGACGAGGCAGATTTTTCCAGCAGTAGGTTGCCATTTCTTTTTGCGGTAGACTAGTTGCCATCCTAAGGCTATAGAAACCGGTCTGTCCTGCTACTTACTCATAGCTGGAGAGAGAAGAAAAGGATTCATACCTTTCCTAAGTAAATGTAATGGATTCAATTGGAATTCGAACTCGGCTCTCCGATTCCTCAATCCGAACCGCTATCCATTACTCCACCGTTATGGAAATATTCTTCGTATTATGGAATTTTAGAGATGCTGGCCTTACTATAGTTCTCGCTCTTATTTTCTGATAATGTCATGTATGAACAACCGTATCTACAAAAATCGGCAGGTTATACACAGAAAAACAATTCAAAATTCTTTTAACTAAATTAATCATTTACCCACATTTAAGTGAATCTTAAATAAACCTTCTGGATAATCGAAGTTCAAATAACATGTTGATGAATAGGTCCTCATCGATCCTGATTTTACTTCTCAGAAAAGTTTTGAACGACTTTGACTATCGATATTACTACAGAGATGATGTTATCTCTGACTTAAATATTCTTCTTTTCATAATTCTGTTCTGTCTCAGAATTCTTTGCATATTCATGCAAGTCTGAACAATTCACCAGTAACTGCACTTTCAGATTATTTTCTATTTTTGAAACTGTCCCTATTTTAAGCAAATGTATCTTTGAGTTCGCTTTTTATTCGCATAATTTTGCCAAAATATTTTCTTATCAAACATAGATTTCTTGCTCTTTGCTTCAGAGCTATCCATCAATCTGACAGTTCCCCTGGAAACATAAGCCAGGAATACTGAAACCTAACATATTATATTGGTTAACTCTCAGAATCCCAGGATGCCATCTACCAATTATTTCGTTCCTTATAGCTGCTATTTTAACCACCGCATCCAATCTGTTTTGCTATAAAAATTGACATGTTTTATTTAATTCGACCGACAATTTCTGCCAGTTTAATTGTTTAATTCGATAAAACATATGTATATATATATATATATATATATATATATATATATATATATATATATATATATATATATGTGTGTGTGTGTGTGACAATTTCTGTCAGTTTAATTGTTTAATTCGATAAAACATATATATATATATATATATGTGTGTGTGTGTGTGTGTGTGACAATTTCTGTCAGTTTAATTGTTTAATTCGATAAAACACACACACATATATGTGTGTGTGTGTGTGTGCAAAATATTACATTTCGCACCCAAATGGTTGACTAGATATTCTTGGAAGATGTTTCTTTAGGCAAGCAATCTATGTAATTATAGTGTTCAATATCGGTGGATAGAGTATTATTATTATTAATATTAGGTTGTTTTTTTGTTTTTGTTTTTATAAAAATGATCAGTGGAAAATCTTAGGAAGCCATTTCTGACATTAGGTCTCTGATTGGGACACGAAAGGAAATGTGTATGCAACAGAAATCAAAGGAAATATTAATGATAATAATAATAATAATAAGACTGTCACAAATATTTTGACTTTGTCACAAAAAGTTAGACTTTGTCACAAAGATTAAGGAACTGGAGCAAGATGAAGCCTATAAGTACCTAGGAATTAGCGAAGGATATGGTATGCAGCATACCCAAATGAAAGAGAAGGTAAGAAAGGAGTACGACGGGCGTGTGCGTCTTGTACTGAATACCAAGATGAATAAAAAAAAAACAGAATATCAGCCATAATCACATTGGCTGTCCCTGTGGTGCAATGCAGTTTTAACATCCTTAAGTGGACCATAAAACTACAGCAATTGCCTTTCAAAGATACTTGGAAACTACAGAAGACTGGATGATGGTATGTGCTAGAGAACATGAAAGTAGTAAGCGTCTTTATTCCGTAATAGTATTATAAAAGCAATTTAAATAATAATAATAATAATGATGATGATGATGAATAAAATGTTTGTTTATTAGGAGATTCAGTTTCTATAATCTACCAGAAGATGTGATGAATAACGGCCTGTAATAAGAAATGAGAG
>OZ010592.1:3633775-3643775 GCA_963932145.1 Acanthosepion lycidas
ATTTTAAAACATTTTAAAACATACTATATTCATAATTAACCTTATTTAATGTTGGTTGTATTTTTTTTTATATAGCAGATTCCAAGAAATTTTTGTTTTTTATTTTCATGGAGAAGTATACTTGTATTGTCAATTAATATTCCTGAATGTGGACAATAATGTTCCTTTAAATGTGCGATGGAAAGTGAATCTGGCATATGTAATGTATGTCTCCTTGATAATGTTGTGATTTTTTTGTCTTAGCAATTCACGTTTAAGCAATGTCGTCGCTGGGTGTTTTTGAAACATGGCAATTCATGTGTAGCGAAGGAACTATATTTTAAGCAGTTAATTTATAATATATATATATATATATATATATATATATATATATATATATATATATATATATATATATATTGCGAAAGTCAATTCATTTAAGAAAATAAATGGCACATTTAACCGCATCCTTTACGATATTTGCATCTTTTCACTTCTACATTTTAAATCAAATAAATATGCATATCCAAATACTAACATTTTATCCGATATGCATTTTATCGATGCCAGAAATGTGTAATACTTTGGAATTCAAATTGAGTGCTCGAAACACAAGAATAATGATTCTTATGATTGACGGGAAACCAAATTCCTTATCTAAGGATAAAATGGTCAAACTCTAGTAATTTTAAAATACGAAGTTGAAAATGTGGAACAGGTGACTGCATTTGGTTTTGGCGTAGGATCAAAGCTTGGAAGCCATAACGAGTTATCAGAAAACATTTTTAAATCACATATTTACCCGCTAGAGGGCGTAGTCAGTGGAAATAAATGTTCAAAGATAAAGCAACTTGCAAATGATACAGTTTTCTGTGCAAAAAAAGATGTCTGTTATTTTCATAGAATAAAATGTTGATAAGTTTCAATGATGAAAGGTAACAGTGTCGATATCCAACGATATTTCGTTTAACATCAAGATGATCAGTAGGAAAGGAATTTCAATGAATAGAAAATATCTTATTCGTGTCGACAAAACTTTTTTGGCAGGCTGCCGAGAATTTTTGTTTTTCAAAGCAGAAACGATTAAATTGAGAGTCTCCTGGTTATGTAATCACTTAACAGAATCGGGCACATTTTTCTTTCACATACACACATGCACACACACACACACACACACACACACGTACTAATAAAGAGAACTTAGATGACAAAAACTGTTCAACTCTTTTGAATAGGAGTTGAGGTTCATCCCTTTTTCTCCCATATATATATATATATATATATATATATATATATATATATATATATATATATGACTATGAACCTAAAGAGCCTGGCTCTTTAGGTTCATAGTCATATATCTTTTTTTTTCTTTGGACTCTGAGCTTGCATTCTGGTCGATTGTTTTCGCCTCTATGACATGTTCTTAGTTCTTTCTTTTTTATTCCTTTCTTGGGTATTGGTTGGTTCATTTGCAAGCCAAAACACCTAAGGTTTTTCCGGACGAGCATACTTACTTATATTTATAAGATTATTATATATATATATATATATATATATATATATACGGGTAAGTCCAAAGTTATCCTCACTTCCACCATAACATATATTTAGGTTTGTCTTGTCACACGGCCTTCTTCTCATGCGTGCTTATAGTTGGTACTATTGTGGTCACGTGGTCGAAGTTTGAGCATGATCACACCAGTTATCTTGCTGTTGTTACAATGTGAATATAACCGCTCTACTAAAAGTGTGTACCAATGGCAACAAAGAGAAGGGATCTGAATCCGCTGAGAACACTTCAGTGATAACTTTCTGGTTTGTCATTAACATCTCTCAACCTTGCTGAATCTTCTCATCAGTGATGGAGGTTAACAGGTATCTTGGTTTGGCCATCAGGTTTGAATCTCTAAATGAGGGTAAGTTAAAAATTATCCGCACTTTCTCCATAAGAGTCACACTTCATTCTGCTCATGCGTGCTTATAGTTGGTACTGTTAGTTAGTCAGGTGATCAAAGTTTTAGCTTGATTGTACCACGTTCCTTGTCGCTTTTACAATGTAAACATGGCCACTCCGCTAGCAGTCTACATCAAAGAAAACCAAAGAGCAGTGATCCGATTTATTCTCTTTTTCATTCTCTTTTTCCCTCCAACAGCCCAATTTGTCTTAGTGGCATTATTGCCTTTCTTTTCTGTGAAATTATTAAAAGAAATAATATGATTAAAAGTTTTTGCAGATGTAGAATGCATACACTTCTTGTATTTAAAGATAATTTTGGATTTTTCCCTTGAAAATGATGGCAGTTAAATTCTTTAGAAAAAATTAAGAATTTTGTTTTTATTTTTTTTATTTTAAATTGAGAATTTATTTAAACATATATACAAAATTTATCTTTGTTAAGCCATTAGAAAGGCTTCCATGACTGCTGCATATACAGCTGTAGCTAGGAATAAATCCGCGATTTTATTGTAACCACCAAATGGTGTTTTTGACTTTAAACTTCTTATTTCTGGCAGTAGCAACGAAACATCGCACCCAGACTTCGGAAAACAAACAAAATGGCCTCATCAGCAACAACTGTGATCCTATCGACAACACCATTGTTGTAAAGTAGTATATTGCAATGGTTGTTACTCAGGAAAATTGTTCCTGTTTAATTTGCGTGGGTAGATAATTAAGTACTGAATACAGCAATATGTTACTTTAAAACAATGTCTCGCGCAGGCCGGCACAAGTTAAAAATTTGAAGGGTGATATTGCTCGCAGAAAATTAACTCCAGACCGAAAGAGTAAATTTTCTTCTTTTCACATGATCCTAATCAGGACCTCGATGAGTGACCACTTGGGAATGCCAAGTGCTGCAAACCTGGATGTGCGGGTGGTGTAAATAATGATGGCTCGGAATTGTTAACCATAGAGCCAACTTCCAATTCCCGTTGGGTTCGTTATATTCACTTACGTGCAAATACCCTTGGGGAAAGGTATGAATCCATCTCTTTTCTCCCCAGCTATGGGTTAATTAGAAATAATTGTATCACTAAACCATTATTATCTCTCTCATCTAAAAAATCTTTACAATCTAAAAAAATATTTTCTGGTTTTAAATAACCCGTAATGGGTAGATAAGCCGTAATCAGTCAATCAAACAATCTTTTTCTTCTATGTGCATTGTCCCTTCAGGATGTGGACGACTATGGGTTTCTAAAAACCTGTATCCCTCATAGCCCTTAGCAGCATTTGTTCCTTTTCTAAGCGTTTCGACCACACGTTTTTCCACCTATTTACATAGGCTCGTCAGGTATCTTTCTTGAACTCAATATTCCCTGTGAAGGTTAACTTCTCTAAGCCTTTCTTCCTCATTATGAATCCAAGAAATTCCAGCCATTTCTTTTTTATTCTAAGTATAATTGTAATTTTTTTGTTACTATTTTCTTTAAGAATTACATGTTGTTTACTTGCTCCGTCCATGAAATTCTCAATATCCTTCTGTAGAACCATGTTACTATGTCTCAAGTTTCTTTTTCATTTGTGAGGAGATTATCTAGCAAAAAAAAAAAAAAAAAAGAAAGTCAAAATTATCAGCTAATCAGGGGTCAAATATAAGGAAGTGTAGGGGAAATATCAAAAATCAAATTCTTTTTAGTCATTAATCCGTCTTATTATATTGAATGGTCGAGTGTTTAAACATTTACAAGCAGCGTAAGGAAGGGAGTGGCTGTTGGAAAGTTCAACAGGATCTCCGGTCTTAAAAAACGGTACACAAACTTTGTGGTTGACAAGAGTTACCACCCTTGCTGCGTATTTTTGTGTTAGCACCTTTAAAAAAAACAAACTTAGAATTATTTTGCTTTTATGGTAAAACCAATTATAGAGGTGAGCGGAAATATCCATAAATATTTAGAGCATTTTTAACCCAAATGTTGCGTCTTCCTTTTAATAAAACGACTAAATATCCATGTGAAAAAATGAAGTCATCTTTGATGTGTCATCTTTTCTAGGCTACAAGCATATCATATTGGTAATAGATATTTTCAAAATGTCTTCTCGATTCTCATCAGTTAATGAAGAACGTTGCTTCCGGTGTTCATTAAGTCAGGCTGATTTTTCACTTACATAGAAAATCAACATTGCAAAAGTTAGGTCTTGATGTGATAAGAACTGGCATCAAAAGTTAGATTAATATCTGTCACCAATTTTGGAGTAGTGATTTCCCAAGCGTAGCTTAGATGTGGCCCAAGTCCGAAAGTAGGGACACCCAGTGAGGATCGAACTCATTACTCAGTCGTAATTTTTCTAGCGAGACATGCTGGCTAATCATTACACCAGCTTGAGGTGCCCCTGCCAATTTTAGAGTATGTAATTATAAATATTGTCTAAAAAATATACACCAATACCTAATTTCCACAGGCTTTTGTTGACAAATTGACTTTTACAAATTTTTTAAGAGATAACAAAAAAGGCTATTTAAGATTTGTTAGATCAAAATTAATTAAAATAAAAGTATATATACTATTATTTATTTTTTCTTTTCAACTCTTACAGTTTTTTCTACATAGTTTTTATTTACCGAATACAGTAAAAAGAACTGCATATTTTGCTTGTAGTGATTTATAATTAAAATTCTGGTTTCAATATATTTTACATTCAATGTATCTAATTGTTGTAACCTAGGGAACGTTACTGAATAGAATAACCACACGAAGATTGGTAATGAACGATAATACTTAAGATAAGAACAACACACATAAGATTCCCCAGTGGCGCGTAGAAGTAGTCAACTGCTAGAAGTGAGTCAGGTGAATCCCACAATGAATCTCCAACTGCAAGATATCTACCAACCGCCACACGCGGTCAGAATGTGACAAAAGGCCGAATTTAATATGGGGTATCCGAGCCCGTAGGCCCAGCCAAAAATTACGAGAAGACCCCGCATAAAACGGGGTCGAGTAGCTGTTTCTCGTGACGAAACTCTGCTCTTCGACATAACCTCGTTTGGGGATCCTCTCTGACCGGAGGCAGGGAGTTTGACTAGCACAGCTATGGGTTAGATATCAGGACAGACTAGATCCTATAGACTTGCTTGGCAACCAATCTAATGCAGAAAGAAACGACAACTTACTGTGGGAAAGTCTTCTGCCAAGTCTGTGATGAGTCGATAGAGATATGATGGCTCAAGCGTATATCACTTATGACATTAAACTGACTGACTGTTTTGAAAATGAGATGTTTTCCCCTCTGAAGCTGAATATTAAAATTATTCAGATAATTCGTAATATTCCAAAGAATAAAGAGATCATATCTCAGGCTATATGTTCAAGTTCTATAAAAATTCTTGTTTCATTTTCTAGAAATTGAGATATTTCTTCTTTCAGAGTTACACGGCTTTGCAGCACGGTTCTTTGGATTAACTATCTGATTTCTCTTTTCAAAACAAACAAACAAACAAACAAACAAAAAAAAACTTTTGAATAGCCTATGTTTAAGCTCTCTAGAACAAAAACGGTTTCCATTGGAAACTACAACAGAGATAATATGTTTTAGTTTTATAACGTTTGCGCATAAAACCGGCTGATGAATGATGCAGTCATGAGGGAATAATTCGTCTTCCAAGAAATTTTTGTAGAAGAGAAACAGCTCTAATATTTTCCCGACACAAGTCAGTTGCATCATCGGTGCAAACAGATAGCAAATGAGTGAAATCAATTTTTGCAGATTAAAGATGGCTTGAAAGCGTGGAACCGAAAGGGAGATTCATAAGGGACAAGTGTCAGTAAAGAAACTGTTAGCATAGAATTTACAGTTCCATCTTGTCAGGTTAACTGTAAATTGTTGAGATCTGGTCGCCAGTTCAATTTAACTATTAAAATTTTTTATCCAACAAAAATTTGTCTACTTCCTTTGTTATAGTCATCAGCTTAATGAAAGAACATTTTCTCATTAATGTCACTGGAAATGAATTTTAGGAACTAGGTGGGGGGACATCTGAGAGAAAGATGGTTAAACGTTATAAAATACGTCTCCCCCACCACTTATCTAAAACATTGACTCAATATCTGACAGATTTGAAAGAAAAATATGAAAAGAGATAAGGTAGTATTTTTTAAAATTTGATTTCAACAAAAACAAATAAATCTGAAATACATTCCAAAAACGCTAATATGTATTGGAAACAAAAGCTTTGTTAGACTTCAGTTTAATTACAATACAATGGATTTTAAATAAATGACCAAAAATGGAAAAGGCTAGATAAATATAAGACTAACAGATCGAGTCAGTCAACTGCCAATTCAACCCACTTACCATTTGTTGACTAACCCTGCCTTCCTCCGCTCTTGCCTCGTTTTCTTCTTTTTCCCCCCAAAATATTGTAATTTTTATTTTTACTGTAAATACGGTGGCTTATTTTACATTATTATTTTGACTTACAAAAATTGTACTTACGTAAAATAAAAATGTAATAAAAATGTAATAAAAATGTAATAAAAACGAATTGTTCACAATGGATTTTTGTTCAAATGGCCGTAGATTAATTTCTATTGTAAACTAGCAAATATAACCAGCCTTGGGCACTTCGACGTTGTGTAATATTTAATAAGCTCGTCCTGCTAGATCAGTTACGTCTGACTAGTGAGTTCAATCCCCACTAGGTGCACCATACTTTTGGCCTTGTGCCACTTCTAATCTACGTTTCGTACATCACTATAACCGGCCTTTCATGCGCCTCTAAATATCTATGAAAGAAAAGGCTTTTCTTTTAAACCGACATTCGTATTTTATTTCCAGATAAAGTAATATAAAGTTTTGTGTGTACTAAATTTTCCAACTGATAGTATCTACTATCTACAACAGTATTTACCATAAAAGAAAAAATAACGCTGCTTTGTGGGGCAGACTCCCAAGAGGATGCTTCCTTGATCACTACAATCTTAACCGTTATCTATCCTACATATTCTAATAATCTGCACGTCTTATCTCCTCCTCCATTTACGTCCATAAAACAACCTTATTCGGCAATCTTCTACCTTGAGTGGATTTTAGGCCTTATATCAGGTGAATAATAAGAAATGCACAGCCAAATAAATCGGAGCTGCACAAACTGCCGGCCAGAAAGATGGTATGTTCATATGTGCTTTTTTTTTTTTTTTTTTTTTTTGGTGGATTTGCTTACATGAATCTTGTAAATGAAACTCTCCAGTAAACCTGAAATGCTAATTCTAAGTAAATTATTCATTTGCGACAGAAATACCTCCTGCATTTTAAAGGTTGACAAAAAGACCAAGGTAACTGTTATTAAAAAATGATTTCGCTGTTGTTTAAAAAAAGGGCTATAGATTTTGTTCATCTTCCAAATGGTAGCGCCTCTATACGCCATACACTATTTTGGACGATTTCTGAAGTTTTCCATCACCCAAATAGTAATTTCTGGTGGTATTTCTACCAGTTTTTGGCGAACAGAGTCTTTTAATTCTTTCTTTAAGTCTTTTAATTCTTCTAAGGTTTCTGGTCGATGTTTGTAGTCCTCAGCTTTTTAGTAACCCCAGAGAAAATAACTGCAGGTAGAGGAAGCGTGTAAGGCATCCAATGTAAGTAAATCAAATGTCCTGAATCATCTCTCTCCAAGATTACATTGATCTAATCGCTGTGTGTGCAATGGCTTCATCCGATTGAAACCATACATCCGGACTTCAAAAGTCTCTGTTTTGAACCCAGAAAGCATCATCTCCTCATACCGGTCAGATGTTACTGTAACTGAGTAAAAAGTAAAGTCCCCATACACCAAATTTCGCAAATGCGCACCACGCAGTCACTCGATCATTGTGTAGAGGTTTTACATCAGGGTTATTTTCCGCCTAGCCGCGAACATTCCGCTTATAGACGTGACAAGAGAGATGAAAATGAGCTCTATCACTTGTGAGAATAACAGCATTTGCAAGAATGTTTTGAAGGATATTGTCACAGAATGCCGTACGATTTTTCCCAGTCACGTTCTTGCAGCTCCTGAACAACCATTAATTTGATTGGATGGAACTTCAAATCGGTGTGTAAAATTCTTCTGATTTTTCTATCAGACAATACCAAAGTAGAAGAATGGTTACGGACTAAACTGGTGTAGGAGATTGCAGAACAAACTGTCTCACAGTCTGGAAATTTTCTGGAGTTCAAGCGCTGCAAGATTTTCCAAATTGCTTTTTTAAGCGCTGAACCTGTGGCTCCCAAATTTTCAACCCATAGCAGTATCGATTTTCTATTTGGAATAGATTCATTTCGAAAAAAATTAAATTAGTACGAAAAACTTTCTATGTTACAATTACAGATTCACTAGTTTTTAAAAAAGGTTCCAACAGCAAACGCACGGTGCGCACTGGTTCAAGCCATGAGGATAACTGATTCTATGTGAAAACAAAATTGTAAGGTATTAGCTAAATGAAGCCAACAGCTACTTGCTTAAGTTTACTAGACTCACACAAGTGATAATTTATATATATATATATATATATATATATATATATATATATATATATATATATATATATATATATATATATATAGGTAAAATCCGTAGGTAATTAATTCAAGTGAATCCTATTATTAATACAAAATATTAAAACTGATTCACAAAAGAGAGCTCAATATATTTATTATAGAGCATAGAAGTGAATTCCATAAAAATGGAACTCAATTATACCCTATTTTTATGGCTATTTCGCCCCTCGGGATAAATTCCCTGGAGCTTGTCAAAACAAAAACGTTTCATAAAAAAGCGAATCGTAACGCTTTTTAAAAAAATTTATCATTAAAAAATGATAGCAAAAAGAACAAAGAGAGAGAGAGAGAGAGAGAGAGAGAGAGAGAGAGAGAGAGAGAGAGAGAGAGAGAGGAACAAACAACAAATAATGGAAAAGGCATTTAAGAGGGAGATATAAAAAAATAAAAATAAAACACCCAAGTAGAGAGGTGAAAACAGAAAAAAGAACATATACAATAAAAACGGTTGAAACTTAACAATGACTTATATTTAGAATATTAATTCTTGTTTAATTAGAAAAAAAATTAAAATTGGAAAAAATTACATAAGAAAATACAATCATTAAATTATAATACATAAAACAAATTAAAATTAACAGATAAAAAGCATAAAGGGTCCTTTTGCACAGAGAAACTTCAATGACAAATAACTAAGGACAACCCAATATATATATATATATATATATATATATATATATATATATATATATATATATGTATGTATGTGCGTGTATGTGTGTGTATGTGTGTGGCTTGGTATATTGATGAGTTAATTTTACTTTTATTTACCTGTTTAATGGAAGTGCTGATGTTAATGAAATAGTGCCCGATGTAACAGTTATAAATGATATATTCATAACAAATATACATTTTGCCTCATCAGTAGCATAACGCAATCTTCGGGTGTTGAGTTAAAACTGCAGTCAGCTTTCAATCAGCACCTGAACATTGCGTTGTGCATGAAACTTAGAGTTGTGCTACCGATGAGGAAAAATTTATATTTATTATTGACATATATATATATATATATATATATATATATATATATATATGTGTGTGTGTGTGTGTGTGTGTGTGTGTGTGTGTGTGGAGAGAGATAGATAGAGAGAGAGAGAAAGAGAAAGAGAGAAAGAGAGAGAGGTGTGGGGAGAGTGATGTTGAGAAAAGTCATTTTTTTTTGTACGGAGAAGGAATTACATCCAAAGACTGTCACTGGTTGAATAATGTCCTGTTTCCACAAAACTGCATTTTTTTTTACGCAATTCCTTTCGAATTTATTTTGATAAACCCAAAACTGTACTATTTTGAAAACCCCAAGCAGGCCACTCTGTGTAGTCTCGCATTTTGCCTGTGGCCCGCGGCCAGTTATTTCTACAGGTCTGATCTCGTGTTTAAAATGGATTTACTAATTGATGTTCACTTGTGATGGAGATTAGAGCTGAGAATAGAAATAAAAAAAAAAAAAAGAATAGAAAATAAAGAAGCTATTCTACC
>OZ010592.1:3648775-3776275 GCA_963932145.1 Acanthosepion lycidas
AATCTGAAGGAGCGTTGAGATAGCACAAGTTGCCTTGCAAAAACTAAGCAAAGTATTGAGAAGCAGAAAAATGTTTGAAACAAAGACTCCTGAACTGTTATGTAATATTGATTTACCTATATGGCAGTAATCGCTGGAAAATATACCCCACAGATGAAGAAGGGAAATGTGGTTCTTCAGGAGGATGCTGAGAATACTATGGACTGAACATGTGAGCAATAACGATGTTTTAGAGAAACTGGAAACAAACAAACAAACCAAAAACTGAAACTTAACATCAGAAAGAGACAGTTGAAATTTCCCTGACACATAATGAGGAAAGAAGGCTTAGAAAATCTGATACTCACGGGGCATATAGAAGGCAAGCGGAACAGAGGAAAGCAGTGAATAACGTACCTCACGAGCGTGTGTAAATGGTTGACAGAACAGGGATTAGGAGAGATAACAAAAAGACTGACTTTATTGCGCATATTAAAAATGACACGCACGCATGCGCACACATAATATTCGTATATGCGCACGCACGCACGCACACGCTGTCACGTGTACACATATAAAGAAACATACGCGCATATGCACATGCGCACAAGCACACACAAAGACGTACACATGCATCGCATGCGCAGACGCACTCACGCACGCAGACCCATAGACACAGAAAAAAGACACAAGGACACACACACTCACGTACATACATATTTACAGAGATGACCGTGTGTCTTCTTCCGCCATGATGAAAGGTTGTGCATTCATTGTGTTTCCTTGCCCGGGACGTCTATGTATCTGACACCTCATGCTTTTTTTTACTATTACAAGAGCCAAAACAAGACCGGAAATAGAGTACTGTTGTTATATTTGGGCGGGGGCTAGTCAGTTCTCATTAGTTATGATAGAGTTTAAAAGCGACACCCAGTCCTTGTGGGTGACAATTTATTTTCCATCCTGCCACTCATCTCTCACAGAGGATGTGTCACAAGCCTCTCACTGCTCCGACGCTACTTCCATAGAAAGTGCTCGGGCGAACTATATTCCTTCGTGCCACCAATTTTAACCTTCATGGCTGAGCAAACCACCCACATTGCCTCCGTATTCCATTGGTGAGAATTAAGTTCCACTCGAACAGCTTCTTCCTGCGAAGAACCGACTCCAAAGAAGACGTTTCCCTGAACACTACAATCTTGACCTGTTCCAGTCTAGGGTTAACCGTTATATTTCCTTCCTATCCGTATAAACTTCTTCTTAATGTAGACCTGTACGTCGAGTGGCCTCCAGGCTTTGTACAGGGTGAACCTCACTGTACAAAAAAAAAAAAAAAAAATGTTTTTTACAGAAATCTGCTTACACGTTTTTCGACCTGTTTTCTACATAGATAAATATGAAATGCACTTACTGCATCGAGATCTCTGTTTCGTTGCATGCTGAGCTCGGCTTATGCAATATTGCACAGCATTAGTAACCTAATACACAGACGCAGATAAATCCAGGTTCACATGGAAGCATTCAACATCTATCATCAGTTTCATACACAGTTACAAAATGACAACAGGCCGACAAATAGAGTACTGTTGCCATGTTTGGGTTGAAGCTGCCATAGTCTTCACTTTCCAGTCGAAAATCGTGTATATGCGACCTTTAGGGTGATGAATTATTTTACAATTTGCAACTCTTCCCGCAGACGAAATGTTGCAAGCCTCTCTTTAGTCTATGGCTATTTCCATGGAAAATATTCAGTCAATTCGTTAGTTTATTCAACCCTAAACCTCCCAGCTAAATCCCGCCATGTCGCGTACATACATCACCGCCATGTCTTTTGCATTCCTTTAGTGAGGGGCAATTTGCACTCGGATAGTTTCTTCCCGAGCAAAGAATCCTAGAAGGACGCTTTCTGGACCGCCACAAGCTTAACCATTTCATTTCTTAACCGCTTTATTTCCCCACATATACTGCGCCCCTTAACACACACATAAAAACCTCCCTCTACCTTGAGTGACACATGGGCCTTGTATAGGGTAATAATCATTAGCAAAAAAACAAAAACAACATGTGTTGTGCATTTATTTATATACACGGTCATACTGATGACTAAATGTATACAAGTACTTATTAAGTCCTTTTAGTTTATTTTCATATGTATGTAATTATAAGAAATTTATACTATATATATATATATATATATATATATATATATATATATATATATATATATAAGGCATGGCATTGGATCTTTGAAATGTAAGCACATCCACATACGCACGCACATGCACGCACACAGACATACACACAGTGATACAGACACACACAGGTATACACACTCATTGATACAGACAGGCACACACACAAACAAACACACACAGACACACACACACACAGAAAAAGGGGCATATGGATACATATAACGATGATCCATTCGACCACTCCTTTCATCACAATGCTATCTATAGTATTCTTTCTTTCCTTCCTTCTTTCCTTCTCCCCTTCCTTTCTTTCTATCTTTCTTTCTAATAATATTTAATATAATTTATATATGCCTATTCTTTCTTTCTTTCTTTCTTTCTTTCTTTCTTTGTTATAATAATCTTTAATATATTTATATACTTTTATTCTTTCTTTCTCTTTCAAGTTTTTTTTTTTTTGCACATGCTTCGTACGTATTCACCAATTGGTCTCTAAGCGTTTTGTCTGCTTCCCGGGCTGTAACCTTGAACTTGTCTTCTCTGCGCGTGCGTTGAAACACACGTGTTACTACTATGGGTATATCTCAAAGCTACCCGCAGTAGGCAGGACGGAAGAGTGTATGTAGTGCCGGCCAACAGGATTTTCTTTGACGTCCATCTCACCCGACACTCACCGCCCGACCACCTTTCAATTCACGCCCTCCTTCCCGACTGTATCCGCCCACCCTCGCTTCCGATTTCTTCTGTCGGGGTTTTGTTGCTTTATCCACACGCACTTTTGATGCCCTGAGCGCAAGGGAAAGGCGATTTCTCGGACATTGCTTTTGCTTATTCAGTTGTTGTTGTAATTTTTGTTGTTATTGTTGTGATTTTCCTCTGTAATCTTTATATATATATATATATATATATATATATATATATATATATATATATATATATATTTTGCACAGATTAAATTAGCAAATGCGTCAGCAAATGTGAGGAGGAGGAAGAGGAGTAGGAAGAAAAAGAAGAGGGTGAAAGGATAAAGAGACTAAAAGTACGCGAACTAAGAAAAGAAAGAGATAATAGGGAGTGAAAGAGGCATTTAAGAGAAAGGAGGGAGAGGGAGAGAGAGGAGGAGGAGGAGAAAGAGAGGTAAAAGAAAGAAAGGAAAGCATTTAAAAGGACTTAGTGAGTGAGGAATGATGAAAAAGAGAGAAATGTCAGTTTAAAAATGATTTTTTCTCAAATACTAATAAATTTCGATTTTCTATTTATCGCGCGCACGCGCACACACAAAAGAAACTTCGCCTTTTTTTTTACTGAATACTGACCAAATAATTTTTTACTCAATACAAGGCCCAAGAGTCACTCAAGGTAGAGGGTTACTGCGTTGTGTTGTACCAGCGTAAGAAAAGGCAAAAAGTAATGCTCATGGCGCTATGTAGGAAAGACTTGAAGAGATTGTCAGTATTTTCGTGTAAGTGAATATCAATCAGTTATGTGCCATGCTTGATACACGCTTAGGCGATCATGTATCTTTCGATATATGACTGATGAGGCAGATTTTTTCCCGCAGTAGGTTGCCATTTCTTTCTGCGGTGGACCAGTTGCCATCCAAGGCTATAGAACCCGGTCTGTCCTGCTATTTACCCATAACTGGGAGGGGGGGAGAAGAAGAGGATTTATACCTTTCCCAGGGGTATGTAAGTGAATGTTATGGATTCAACTCTGATTCCTCAATCTGATCCTCTATGCAATAATCCATCGTCCCTGTATTGTAGTGATGGAAAAACATCCTGCCGGCGGTCTTTTCCACAAAGCAGCTGTTCTTGGGAAGAAGCTGTCCGAGTGAAAACTCCTCCTTACTAATGGAATACAAAGGGAATAGGGATGATTCACACATATGGATGTGGCATGGTGGGTTCCAATTATAAATGTCAGAGCTGATGAGACTAAAGAATGTAGTACATCAGAATACATGCCATGGAAGTAGCCATAGAGCAGGGAGAGGCTCACGGCTTTTCGTCTGTGAGGAAAGGACTTGTAGAGTACAATTTGTTTAAAAATCGTATAGCTACGAACACTAGGTCAACTTGGAAGTTTTGCATTTTCCTCGGATGACATTGTGTTGGGCCAATCTGTTAACAAATCAATACCTGCCTGCCTACCTTGAAAATCAACGTGCATATTCTACTTTTGACCGGGGTTCGAACAGCAATCATTTACGCTTGTGGAAAACAGACAAATACTAATACCTAATACAGGAGATCGCTCTGTGGGTGTGTGTATGTCTTTGAATGTCTGCGATTGTGTGTTTGTATGTGCGTGTATATATATATATATATATATATATATATATGCGTGTCACTGATGTGCATGTTTGTATGTGTAGTTTTATTTCCGAGTGCGTATTTCTAGTGTGTATGTCGTACATGTATATGTATTTGCATTTTTTTAAATCGAATTCACCCCAAGCAAGCCAGTAAAGCCACTGTAATTACAGTGTGTGGAAGAATTAAAAAACAGAAACATTACTAAGCAGGGTGATCAAAAGAAGAGTAATCAGGAGGAGAGTAAATAGCGATTGACATTGCATTTAAATTTTTCAAGATCATAGTTGGAAAGTATGGAGCTGGAAGAGAGTTCACCAAGCGAGAGGTGTGAGAAATGAAACTGTTACCATTGAATTTGCGGCTACATCTAGCCATTTCGACTGTAACTTGTTGAAATCTAGAGGCCAGTTTAATATTGCGCTTAAACACATAAAGTCCAGGTACCATAGCGAAGAGCTCATCCGAACAATTACCATGAAAGTATTTATAGAAAAGAAACAGGGGAATAACTTTATGGTGGTGGGAAAGTGACTGAAGCCGAGATGCCAGCCCAGGGCCAATAATATTGCTTGTTCTTCTTTGGATTTTATTAAGAATCTAAATATATAGCTGGTGAACTGGATCATGGAAGAATGGTAGACTCATACATATGCAAGATAGATTCATGTCAGCCAATAACTTTAGCCTAAGAAGGCTTAACGAATCACTCTCCTAAAGATCGGCATCAGTCATGCTGATAGGAGGCAGAAAGGGTTCTCTCGGATGATTAATAAAGTGCAGATTAGCTATGGAGGCGTTGAAATTAATAAGTCACCCTTTGCCCCAGTTATATATTCATAGATATGTAAGATGGAGAGTAAAATCGTTTAGCACGTCACCGTGATCCAAGCTTCCTAGCAGCTGATCTAGCAATAAATTCAATATAGTATTTCCACTTCATGTCAGTCAATAACTTTATCCCAAGAAGACTTAACGAATCACTCACCTGGAGATCGGCATCAGCCATACTGATGGAAGGCAGAATGGGATCTCTCAGATGATTTATAGAGAGCAGTCATATTTGTGTATTTCTCTGTGTATTTGCATATGTGTATAAGCATATGTCTCTGCACGTGTGTATGACTGCCTATAAGTATGTGTATCTTTATGCTCTGTGTGTGTATGTGCCAGTATGTTTCTGTTTGCGTTTCTGTGTATATGTTTTCGATTGTCTCTGTATGTGAATCTTCATATATGTATGTATCTATATATAATCTGCATGCTTTTCTGTACGCGTCTCTGTGTGTCTGCGTGTTTTTGTGTGTCTGTATGTGTAATCCATCAACTTGCAACCAGCAGATGCGCATACGATTGCAGATAATATTCATTATTTAGAAACACAAAGCAATTTAGTCATTGAAGTTTAATTTGTCGACATGCATCGATGGACACACACTCGTTTATGCATAGACACACATCTAGATTGTCTAATTTTACCCGGATTAACATTACATACTTAGAGATTGATATGTGCATGTGTATGTGTGTGCCTTTGTAGGTAAGCAAGTCTGCATGTGTGTTTGTGCGTGTGTAAGCGTGCTTTTGTGGATATTCCTGCCTATATGTACTTGTGTCTGTGTGTGCATGTCTTAATGTGATTTTAGAGTATGAATGTGATTGTGTGTGTGTGTGTATGTCAGCGTGTGAGTTTTTGTATGTGAATGAGTGTGTATGTGAGTGTGTGTGTATGTGTGTGCGTTTGTGCATGTGAGTGAGTGTGTGTGTATGTGAATGTGTTTGTGTGTCTAAATGTGACTTTCTGGATATCTATCCCTACATGTGTGTGTGAATGTGTGAAAGTTTTCCTTTCTTAGTATGTTTGTCTGTGTACGCGCGCATGTAAGTGTAACTTTCTGGGTTTCCGCATGTGTGAGTGTGTGTGCACACTTAACTTTGTGGGTATGCGTATGTGCATGTGTGTGTGTATACTTGTATGCGTGTTTGCGCGTATGTGTAAGTGTGACTTTTAGGGTATGCGTGTCTGCATTGTGTGTGTGTAAATGTAAGTTTGTGGATATTTGTGTCTGCATATATATATGTATACAGGAATCCTTACTTTATGACTGAAAAAATATGACGTAAGTTGTTTATATATATATATATATATATATATATATATATATATATATATATATATATATATATATTTGCGTTGATGTGAGTTTGTGACCTGGGGCTCACGCCCTTTGCGATCGTCAGAGTTTGCCTGACGATTGCAAGGGTGTGAAACGCAAGGGTCACAAACTCACATCAATCCAACTAAATATGTTAGGTCTATCATTGATATTGAGTGCTTGCATATATACATATTTATATTTATATACATACATAGTATATATATATATATATATATATATATATATATATATATATATATATATATATAGATAGATAGATAGATAGGTAGATCGGTAGATGCTTATGGTAAAAAGGTATATGAACAAATAGATAGATAGATAGATAGATAGATAGATAGATAGATAGATATGAAGAGGCTGAGATAGATAGATAGATAGATAGATCGGTAGATGCTTATGGTAAAAAGGTATATGAACAAATAGATAGATAGATAGATAGATAGATATGAAGAGGCTGAGATAGATAGATAGATAGATAGATAGATAGATAGATAGATAGATCGGTAGATGCTTATGGTAAAAAGGTATATGAACAAATAGATAGATAGATAGATAGATAGATAGATAGATAGATAGATAGATAGATAGATGCTTATGGTAAAAAGGTATATGAACAAATAGATAGATAGATAGATAGATAGATAGATAGATAGATATGAAGAGGCTGAGATAGATAGATAGATAGATAGATAGATAGATAGATAGATAGATAGATAGATAGATAGATAGATCGGTAGATGCTTATGGTAAAAAGGTATATGAACAAATAGATAGATAGATAGATAGATAGATATGCTTGTTTATGAATATATGTTAATAATTATTCCTCCAATCTTTTCAGTGTTCTTTAATGTTTTTATTTCTTACGCAAGGATTCGTTTTTCTTTTCTTTTTATCATTAGTCCTTTCCGTTCAATACATCAAAATGCAGTGGTACACGCTTGTTGCTCTCCCTCGTCCGCAATTGGATTGCGGGGCTCCACCCACCAGAGATACGGCACACCAGCGGGAGCGTCAACAGTGGCAGTGGTTTTGGTGATGACAACGTATGCATCACAGAGCCACCCCTTAATAACGCTCCACCGATCACGTAACACACCTCCGGGCCCCGTATTATATCTTCGGCTTGCACCGGTCCAATCTCTCATTCCCGGTTACGATTCGCAAACAGCGGACTATGGCCGTCACTCTGCTTATCTACCTCTGCAGTAAGAGATTTCTTTTTTTTGTTTCTTTTTCTTTCTTTTTTTCACAAAATCTTTTTTTGCTTTTAATTATATTGTAGATGACTGCGTAACTGCATACACGCACACGTACGCATTCACGCACACACAATTAATACAAATGTTGCTGTTTTAAAACTGCATTTTATGATGAAAAAAAATATTTCAAAGCATCTATTAACTGTGTTAAAAAATAGTAACTTATTTTGATTTAAGTAGAGCAGACGACATTTCAAATCAGTTGTAGTAGGCGATGTGCATCTTCTAGACAGAACGACGATGCATTTTTCCGCCTTTTTGACATTTACATTCGTTTAGTTGAAAAAACAAAAAACAAAACAAAAAACTATCAAAGTTAATTTTGTTCTAAAAAATGTGTTGTTTTTTATGTGGTAAGTTAAAAATAACCAGATATGCGCTCGTATACCTGGGAATGAGTTAATGAAGAGATCCTTTTACTTTCGACTCCAGCGTTTGTTCTACCCACAAAACCTGTTCCATGAAAATAGTTTTTATTCAATGATTTTTGTTGCTTTTTCTTGTTTTATTTATTTTCTTATTTTCCAGTTTAGATTTAGACAATTTTCTCTCGATTTCTATTAACAAGCGAAAAAAAAAAAAATAAATAAAAGTGTGGAAGTATTTAAAAGGCCTCAGTGATCTACCGCAATACTACAAGAGTTGTATATCTCTCCCACAAGGCGTCGCTAGTGGCTCACATCCCAGTAAAAGAGAGAATTTCGAATATTAACTTTCAACACAGTTTAACTCTCCCCACCCAGAAGATTAGCGCTGCACAGTCTTTCTAATGCACACTAAAATACGGACACAATCACACACTTATACACACACGTATATATAAATATGCATCGATAAATGTTGGTAGATATTTTTAAATATGTTCGTATAATTAGTTGCTCCCAGTTGCTTATTTCTCATCAGCGCTTCGAGATATGGCGTGCGCGATCAAGTACAAGTAGAATTTCGAATGATGATTTTACAAGCAGGCTGATTGATCTTGTTTTTAAGATTATAAAACAGTTTTCTTATAATTATTCGCTTGTTTTGTTCTTCGACTAAAGTAAGCTTAGTAGATAAAACGTTATTTAAGCACTTGCCTAAAATATTTAAAAAATGAAAATGCACATATATGCATATACATATTGTAATTAATGTTCTTTTATATGCCTCATAGTATACATCCTAAAAACGAAAAACACGTGGAAAAAAAAATTCAAGGTGCTCAATGTTTAAAGAAGGTAGAGCGACCAGGAATCAATTTAAAATAAATAAATAAATTAAAACAAAAACAAGCTGTTTACTGTTCTTTAAGATTCTAACAACGAGACCCGGTTTCGAATCTCAGCACAGTCAGGAAGTTGACTTCTTCAAGTTATCTCCCGGCGTGCGGCACCTTTGGAAAGTGTCTTGGTTGTTGACGCAAGCCTTGTGAGTGAAATTGGGTAAACGGAAGTCATGGGTGCCTTCGAAGGTGGTGCTAGCTCGAAGTCACAAGTCATCGTGACCGAGGGTCTGAGCATGCTGGCCTTGTTTAGACTGTTGATCACGCTAGATAACACGCTTCTCTCCCAGAAACTGTAACTAAGATCTGCTCAGCATAGTTGCAGTATAGGTGCACAGGTGGGCCTCTGTGTGTGGTGAACAAACACAAAATGCGCCTGAGGGATCAGCTAGCCACCCTAGTAGATGGGTATCATCGAATTCGTGTGGCCAGCCATTAACGTAACGTAATTAATATATATATATATATATATATATATATATATATATATATATATATATATATATATGTATGTATGTATGTATGTGTGTGTGTGTGTGTGTGTGTCTCTATGTGTGTGCGTGTGTGAGTTCACATTAGTTATTGGAGATCTACTCCGTTAAGAACGCTTTTATACAATTTTTCGTCTCCTGGGGAGTGAGAAAGCATGGAATTCCGAGTCGACTTCTGATAAAAAAAATATTAAACTTGTATTACTTTTCATTCACTAATTATTGCTCTAGACAACTAACGAACACTTTATTGCCAGCAATTCTGTTCGCCTTCATAAAAGCTGAATCATATAATTTTACATAATATCATTATGTGGTATTATTACTTTTATTATTATCTTAATTATGTTGTTTTACACACAAGCACACACACAGACACGCACACACACTCACAGAAATATTATTAAGGAGCGATAACATTAGAACAGTCATTAAGAAGACAGCAGATAATGACTGACATTGCATTTAAATTTTGTAGATCAAATTGGGATGGAAAATGTGGTGACGGAAGAGAATTCCACAAGCGGGAAGTGCGACAAAAGGAACTGTTAGCATAGAATTTATGGTTATGGTTAGCCAAATCGACTGTAAATCGATGAGACCTAACTGTCAATCTAGTAGTGCGCTTAAATTGATAAAGTCTAGGTACCAAAGAGAAAAGTTCATCAGAACAATTACCATGAAAATATTTTTAGAAAAGGCACAGGGAAGCTACATTACAGTGATGGGAAAATGACTGAAGCCGAGACCCTAGATCAGGACCAATAATATGGCTGATACCTCTTTATATATATATATACCTCTTTATATATATGTATATATAAACAGCAAATAACTTGTTAGAAATTGGTTTTATTTCTTTTGGGTCTGCTGATGGTAACTGACGGTCATAATTAGGATACACATTCATTTTGCAGGCTAAATCGCCATTGCTTAGTATTTATCGGGTGCTTCGATATTGTTGCCTTGTGTCAGTCTAAGCTAACATTAATAAATAAATCAAACTGATTTAATCTGGAGAGAGAACGATTAAGTTGTGAGAGAGGAACAACCAGGGAACTAGATATAAAAAGAAGTGCCGGAAAAGTAAAGACATTATGAACGGATCTATCCAGGCTTATCTATTCCATTGCTGTCCATGATTGAGTTGTGTTAATGGGTGTGTCTTCAATTAATTTATTGAGGTTTCATCTGCTTATGCTGTTGGAACAATTTGTCGCTACATTGAAACATGGCAAGAATAAAGTAGTACAAATATTTTGAAAAAAAAAAGGAAAAAAAAAAAAAAAACTCCGTATGTTCCACCTGACAAGACAGAATTCAGATTAACAAGTAGTTCCTGTTAAATGACGCCCCTCGTACCATTACAGTTTCAATCAACATTTTTTCTTTTAATACTTGCAGTCATATTAATATTAGCCATTTCCTTACAAGGAAACATTCAAGATTCTTTGACCAAGCAGCGAAGTAACAAATTCTGTAGTGCCTTTCTTGGTCGACGACTAAGAAACTCTTTCGAATGTAGTGTATAATCTTTGAGGGAAACCAGCATAAAATTCAGATGTAATTTGATGCAATGTTCCCTTTCATTGGATATTCATCACTTTTGTCAGTAGCCGATAATTATACCACCTGCTATCATGTGTCGCTGATATCTGCCTGAAATTCACTATATTTCCTGGTGTACGCTGACACGAGAAACAGATAGGACACTTATTATCTTAGATATTAAGTGTCCCATATTTCTTGACCATTTGTTTCAATGGCGTAGCCCTAAATGATTTTTGCGGGTGTAGCCATTCTACTCATTAGTTAAGTTCGAACCTGACTTAGTAGCTAATATTAGTAACCTTAAGTCAAACTAAGCTTAGTAAACATCAGTTTTAATCCGATGTGAGAATCAGTCTCTCAGCCTAATTCCTTAAGAAGACTAAGGTTTTTACTCTGAGACCTTCCGTAAAGATCGAGGCAAGCAGTTTTATTTTCGTAAAAGACTACATTAAAACAGCAACACAGTACCGTGTTTCGTAGTATTTGTGGGTGTGACCCCCACCCCAGCCCGTTAAATCACTGATAATAAATTATGTTACATTTGGTTATTGTTGAACGACGGTCCCATTTTCTTCTGTTCTATACACAACTTAGTCAGTGTCCTTAAACGACTACAATGGCTTTAAATTTTGATATTTTTGATACCTTGAATCTCTTAATGGAAATGCTTTTTGATTTTAAAAACCAATAACTGCTGCTAAGATTGACATGGACTTCCTTTCATGTGGAGTTCCTTGTAATAATTTAGTTTTATTCACTAATTTATATGTGTCATCTCAAGTTGAATATGAAGAAAACAGGGATTTTATGTTAGCATATAATAACTTCAGCAATGTAATTTTGTTGTCGACCAGAATATATTTACGACCAGACAAGTTCTGTCGGAATTAATTATTCAAAGAGGATGGGTTGGGAAGGATAAAAACATGTTTCTCGATTAGAAAATCATTACTGAGAAAAAGATTTTTGTCCATTCAGTTGCAGATCCGTGTCATTATCTGACAACCTCTTCTTTATTATTTATCACTTAAGAGCCACTCAAGTCACGTGGTTTTAGTATATAGTATTTTAGTATTATAACTGTGCTCACATCCACTGTTTCATCTCCATAAATATTCAGGATTTGAACATCTAGAGGAATCCAGTACCACACTTCTGCTTCGTAGACACTTTCATGTCATACACTATTTTGCCAGATTGTCGCTCATGTGCTATCTATATTTGATTTTTGGTTTTTAAGAACAAAGATCCTATAATTACGGTCAATTCGGATAGTTACGAAGCTTTTTCGGTTTATTATTGGGTTTGATCTCGGTCCATTGCAGTCGATGAAACTATAAAATAAACTTACAAGTAGATTACAAATAAATGAGATATTTGAAGACACTATATGTTTATTTTTGTTGTGTATGTTCTGATACTGACTAGATGCCCCCTAGTTGTAACCCACGAACCGACATCTAGGCCTTGACTCAATTTTTACACTTTACACCCATCGAGGTCAATGGCATAAAAATAGCGGTAGACGAAGTTTAAAAAGCATCAGCTGCTAACAATAAACTGTCACGAAGAAGAGTAAGAACTCCAATTTGAGGCACACGATCAAACAAGTATAAACTACTGATGCTTATACTACAACTACTAATCATGATAACATTGGTCACATGCGCACATCAGAAGAATCTACAAATTACGAAGCAGCTTGAAGCAATCGTACGACATTTATGAAAGAGGAGGGTAAGGACATTGCTCGTCTCGAAGAAACTGATTCTTTTGCTTTTTTTTTTTTTTTTTTAAAAAAAAAGGAGATTAACATTTAAACTCTGTATTTCTGACTGATTTTCTCCCCACCCCCTTTTTCTTTAGATGTGTCGCATGCGTTAAATCCTGCACGAGAAGGGGGTGATGAAAAGTTTCAGTCACTTCGCCAAATCGGATCAAATAACTTAATAAAAGATTTGAAAAAAAAAATTCCTTTCTTAGTTGGTCTGAGAACCTTCAAGACTTTCGCTCGTAGAAATAAATTACAAAACTTCAACCCTCAAATAAAACAAGTCCCGACACCCACACATTCATACACACACGCATACAAGAAAATTTAGAACTTGCAATATATGCGCTTTTTACTGTGTGTGTGTATGCGTGCGCGTGTGTGTGTGTGCAAGCGTGTGTATAGCTATTTACTTGGTTCAATTCAATTCAAATTTATCTATACTTGTAAGTCTGCCTTCAAAGCAAAATTAGATTCATTGTTATGAAAGCAATAAGGAAAGTCAAATAAATCCGATATATTTATTTAAGCGTAGATATGACTGGAACAAGGCCCCCAGTAGATGAGTCACCCCTGAAAAGTGGTCTGCAAGACGGTCTTGCTACAATAGGTGAACTCCTTGCTTATAAAGACAGCCTTGTTTGTACGAATCCATAGGACATGTATCTACGTTAACAATATAGAGTCTCTCCTGTAGGCATAAGTCCACAGACTCATCATGCGTGGGCCACAGTCTTAACAAGTTTTTTTTATGCTTTTTGTATCAAATATTATTTTTTTACTGTGTGGTTACTAGCTCAACACGCAACCGTTTTAAATTCATACTTTTCATTCTCCTAGGCTGGTTGCCAACCAAAGCTAGTGATCCCAGACTGCATATCTATTTTCTACCAAGTAGAAAAGATGGATTCATGCAAGGGTATTTGTGGGAAAGCAATCGCAATGACCGCGGCTGAAATTTGAACTCGACACGCCAGTTCCACTTTCCGCGCTGATAACCGCTACGCTACGTGCACACGCAAAACACAAAATAGAGGGGGGGAGATTCAGTGAAGCGGATCTGTCTAATGGCACACTTAATATTCAATGAAAATAAGCTGTTTCTGGTTAAATCTTTGATTCAGATTGTCAAATCGCGAAATGAAGGTTATTTTGAACGGCCAATCTTCTAGATCATTTTATATTAATGCGGGTGTCCCAAGTGTCCCCTCCTTGGACCTTCATTGTTCTTGATTTTTATCAATGACCTACCCGATGTCATCAGATCTCGATTCGGTATCTAAAAAAATTCTACACTGTTAGAAATTTAAACACAGCGTCAATCGGCATATGTCTTTTTGAAGCTGTTCTTTTATTGTCCTTTTTCCTTAATACTGTTCAGTTTCTTTCACTCTTAGTAAACCCACTGGCGATTTAGTGGCTTTATCGCCTTGCTTGAGGTAAAAGTATTAATAAATAAAACCTCATTTCCATAAATGCAATCTGTGTCGTCTCTGGATCGCTACGCTACTTCATAAAACTGTATCAACGAAAAGGACCATTTCTTCTTTTGTTATTTGTTTTATTAAGAGTGGCAGCTTGGATTCTAAGTGGCAGCAGTAGTGATGACGTTACAGGAACGCATATCGCACTTTGGTTCAGTATATTACTAACCTTGCGGCATATCGACGATTCCGAATTATTGAGACGCTCTGTTGAATTCGCGCTGTTTTGGACTTATATTCAAAATCCAGACAAAGGCAATCTATCACAGTGTGAATGCCCTACCCACAAGGCACTCCGGCCAATCTCTGACCATTCTGGCCGTGGCCTTCGCATTCCGTAACACACATAATTCACTGTATAGCAAAACAATGGTTTGGGTTTTTATCAAACTGACGCGATCATTGTTGAATATCACATAGTATCCATAGGCAAAATTTTAGAAAAGAATGAACTGCTCCTCATAAGACAAGCAAAGTTGCATTGTGTTATTTGAAGTTAGTCCTACTCTCATTTGTTTGAAAACCCAATACGAATAAATCTGGGTGAATGTTTTCCTGAGACAATTCAATATTTCTCATTGAAATGATAAGCAAAGCATTGCAACAATCAGTGACTCAAACAACGAATAGTTTCTCTTCCAAAAATCGTCGTCCGAATCTTCGGTGTGTAATTTTTGTGAAATGCGAAAAAACATTTTGAAGATAGAATAATCAGAAGAATAAATGTATAATGTCCTTTAAAAAAAGTTAGACCCTAACGTCACAATAGTCTTTGTATCAGGATTATTATGTATGCCATACTTTCGAGATCAGTTTGCTTGTTTCAAAAAAGAAAAAAAAAACATGCAAAAAAAGGGCGTACATCAACTTACAGCCTATTAGAATCACATCGACGAAGTACAAAATAACAAGAAACAGGCTTAAAATTATAGAAAAAGCAGATGCTGTTGTTCTAGAACATCTGATTGTAAAACTGTGGATTTTGCACATTACAGAACAAATGAGACAATTTAGCTAGCCAGGGGATTTCTGCGCGAAGCTGAGTGTATTGGATTTCTTAAATATTCGTTTCGTCTCTCTTTTCTCTCTGTTTGTCCCTCTTCAGTTGATGTCATTCTGTCTTTTTAACCAAGTCCTACTTCTTTTAAAAAGATTTTCTTTCGCTTTCTTTCATTCATGTGATCTACTAATCATAGCCCTGTTTAGCACAAAGCTACAAATACGGAGTGACCCTTGAAGATTGAATTTACAAGTTTACTATTACATAGTTTGAGACAAGAAACACCCAGTGTGGATTGAATTCTCTGCACAATAATAATGGTTAACGAGAAGAGCTCGTTAACAACTACTGATGCCAAGACGCTAATTTCCTTCTGTTTCAAAAGAAATTTTTCTTCCTGTTTTATAAGACTAGCTATTCTTGCATTGCCTCATTATTTTTTACCTCAAGATCCTCTTTGTATCAAGTCGTTTTTTTGCAAGGCGCGGCGGAATATGAGTGCCGCTTAAAATATCACCGGCTTGGCTGACTTACTTTCTCCATATGTAAAGATCTTTTTAGATTCCAGGTTTCGAAATTCTGGCATTTCAGCTCGTCGTTGCTGGCATACAAATTTAGTGTTGCAATAATGAGAGGATGGTAACATTATTAGTATTTGCTACGTTTATTGAAACTTTATAAATAGGCAACTGATTTCAAACCAGAGAAAAGCTACCTCGTTTAACAATACTGGGTTAAAATATTTTATACCTGCCATTTTCACTTGTTCTTCGAAAGCACTCTCACCCGATTAATTCTTTGTATTAATAAAAAAAATAAATAAATAAATAAAAAAAAAAAAAAAAAAAAAAAATGAAATATTGGGTTGGTGCATAATTATCAGGCATTTTTAATACAAAGCATCGTTTAGAAACGCCTGATAATTATGCACCAACCCAATAATTAATTATAAATAAATACACATCCACTAATACAATAAATAATTTTGAATATAATGCTTATATAAATGTGTCTAAAATTCATTAAATTATAAATAGTTAAAGGCATTAATTCTATTTATTTATGATTTTATTGTATATAATGGGTGTTTCATTAAGAAGGATCAAAGTCAGTAGTAAATAAATCAGTGTTATTGGCGGAAATTTATTTATTTCTCTATTGGATCATATTATTTAAGTCATTGCAATTATGTGTGAAAAATAATATCGCCAAAATGTCCGCCAAATCTGAAAGCAAAATAAAAATAATTCATTAGACGCTTAAACTTAATTCACATTAAAATCGGTCCAAGTTATTGGAACAGCCGTTATATACATATTTAGATTATATTTTTTATAAGGGAAGAATTATTTAATACTCATAATAAAAATTTCAGGCTAGATTATGTCTTATAATAATGCCTTAAAAACGCATTATTTGAGTCAGTAAGCATCAAAATAAAGATTTGGGAAAGTGGAATTGGCACAAACATTTTCAATATATTCTAATATATATATATATATATATATATATATATATATATATATATATATATATATATATCAAATGAAAAGAATAAATAATACAAAATGAAACTGAAAAACAAGTAAAATAAATTAACCCAGACAAATAAATAAACAAACCACTCCCGCAAAAATAACCGCCAGAATAGATTACCCACAATGCACCACTGAAACATATATATAAATAGCCGAGGAAAAATCCAGCATTCGCCGCCTGACGATTGCGTCCAGCATGTAACAGCCTGTCGCCTCTGAGTGTTGACTTCAATATTCATTTTTATATTTATAATTACATACGCTCTATCTCTGATACTGAGCACATTATCCCTAAACATAGCACACCTTAAAACTATAGTTCTTCATATATATATATATATATATATATATATATATATATATATATATATATATATATGTATGTATATATATATATATATATATATATATATATATATATATATATATATGAAGAACTATATATATGTATATGTATATATATATATATATATATATATATATATATATATGAAGAACTATAGTTTTAAGGTGTGCTATATTTAGGGATAAAGTGCTCAGTATCAGATTAAAACTATATTTCTTCATATCGATATCTATCTATCTATCTATCTATCTATATATATATATATATATATATATATATATATATGAAGAAATATAGTTTTAAGCTGTGCTATATTTATAGAATAAAGTGCTCAATATCAAGGATCGAGTGTATGTATATATAAAATAGAACATTGAAGTCAACACTCAGAGGTTCAAACACTAATATTCCACGCTTGTAATTTATTACACTGGAATCGTAATCACGATTCAATTCATCAAACCTGCACATTAAAAATATAATCTTTTTTTTTTTAATTTGTTTGTCTGATGAATTGTATCTTGATTACGATTCCAGTGTAATAAATTATAACCAAGGAATATTACTGTTTGAGCCTTTTATATTATATTATATTTTTACTGTCCTGGACATTGAGTTCTACCTTGATTCTATCCTCTTGGGAATTTATATATATATATATATATATATATATATATATATATATATATATATATATGTATTGACCACTAATATTATCTATCTATCTATCTATCTATCTATCTATCTATATATATATATATATATATATATATATATATATATATGATAAAACATTTTAAATGTCTGCTATATTTATGGGTAAAAGTGATCAATATCATAAATAGAGCGTATGTAAATATAAAAGTGGTTAATGAGGCCAACACAAAGTAGCGATAGTTTGTCTTATGCTTAAACGCAATTGCGTTTACGCATACAACAGCTCTGTTTCTGATATTGATCACTTTTGTCCATAAATGTAGAATGCCTTAAGACTATATTTTATACAGGCTTCAATGATTAAATTGTCTAAATGACGCAAACATGAAAATAATATTTACCAATATTACACAATAATCCTGGCTTTCAGTTCGTCTTTTGTGTTACAAGGAGTTTTGTTAATCTCTCGCTCACCTGTGTCCCACACATAATAATCAAGGGGGTTGCAGGCTTGAGATTTAGGTGGCAAGTGGAGATGTGGCTGCAGAAATTGTCTGACAGCCATGACTGTGTTCTTCTGCTTGTGTTGCCAGACATAGGGTCTTCCAGCAGACACCTCCTTCACCCAGGCAGCACTACCCCCTGAAAGCATTTGATATAGGCCTCAGTGTTGAGTCTGAAGCCTTGTTGGAAGATGAATGGAGGCATAACGTCGCCATCACTAATGACCACTCCAAACACCTTCGAAACCATCATTAGACTACCCGCAACGCTTTCCGAATATTCCGCACCGCCGTCAGATTGACCCCGCCCCCGACAACACTGAAATATTCGGAGCTTCCGGCGCGAATGCCAAGTAGTACAGCAGGCCGTTTCCAAATTTCTGGTGGAGTGAATTGCTTTATGGTGCTCTTTTTCTGAAAGACGCCTACTGTACTGTGCAGTCGGCAAAAATCAAAGAAAAACGCGCATGCGCGAAATAAAAAAAAACATAAAATGGCGACAATTTATCTATCCTCTCTCTCTCTGTATATATATATATATATATATATATATATATATATATATATATATATATGCATACACATGGCACAATGGATAAAGCCAGTGATCCGCCAGTGATGCCTTTATCATTATTCCTCAAGGACATATGGCCCAGTGGATAAAGGCGTCAGTTAGGTCCTGTGACAGGACCCAAGGAGTGTGAGTTCAGTACTCTGTTAAGGCAGTGGAGAACTTCGATTGGGGAATTAACAGGAGATAACTAATAACTGACATCCATTAGACACGGCACGTGGAACTAGAACAGTCTACCCCAGTGAGCGAAATAAAGGGTTCAGTTCGACATTCCAACCACCTGAAGAATGCCGGAGCGTACAACGGCTGAAACGTTGTAATAAATATGGCGACAAAGATGAGGACAATAGTCCGAATAATGAAACAGTGTACATAATACCTGATCTCAGAAATATAGACAGATAGTGAAAGGCCGAAACGTTGTAATAAATATGGCAACAAAGATGAGGACAATAGTCCGAATAATGTAAATAATGTACATAATACCTCATCTCAGAAATCTAGACACATGCTGAAAGGCCGAAAGGTTGTAATAAATATGGCGACAAAGATGAGGATGAGTCCGAATAATGTAAATAGTGTAAGTAAACAATTCTCAACGATTCTTCTGGATACTTCGGGCATACATTTACTCTGATCTGCCAGTGATGTCTTTATCATGATTCGATCTTGCCAAATGGGTACTACATGAAGGACCTAGTCTACTGCTACAGGAATATTTATTTGGCAACTGATTTCGAGTTTCTCATCATGTAATTAGCTGACACTAGTGCACAGCTGCTTAGTACGTTGCTTGTTACATCTCTCGTCAGTGCTGAAGTATATTACTCACTACCTAACTGTGCTCTTTTCCAGTTTTTCGTCTCCATAAACGTAAAAGGCGATTAGCGCAATACTTTCTATCTGAACTTCCATGTCAGACACCATTTTTCGAAACTGGTGTTTCGAAAATTATGTGGGGCGGAAGGGGCATTAGCACCAACACACGCCCCTGACGTCGTGTGCCAACATGATAAAATAGTATGTGTAAATGTGTACATTTGTCCGTGTACCCGAGAAAACGCCTAATTGGGAAACTTTTGACGTCTGATTATTCTTTATTCCTGTCACTTAATTAAGTAATATTTAAAAAGTAACTCATTAAAATAGACAACTTTGGGTGGAAACATGAAGTCATTACACACACACACACACACACACACATACATATATATATATATATATATATATATATATAGTGAGATAGACAGACAGACAGAGTGAAAGAGAGAAATAATTAACAAATGTTTAATTATCTGAATAATATATCCATTTCTATTTCAGATTTATCCGTGTATATATAGATTCTGGTATATTTTTATACATAATTAAATGCATATATATATATATATATATATATATATATATATATATATATATATATATGTGTGTGTGTGTGTGTGTGTGTGTACATGTGTTTGCATGCGTGTGTAGAGTGAGAGGAGGAGGGAGGCAGAAAGGTAGAGAATATTACAAAATATATACACAAGTTAAAAATACCCATGTACTACACGCCCCTATTGACCTGACAATATTTTACAGTTATTTCTAACCTAATACGGAAATACTTATAAATAGATATTCTAAATACGGAAATATATCTAATATAAATAATTTCTAAACGATAATCTGTCTGTTCTCTTTCTTTATGTCGTATCTAATTTTCATGTTTTGCCCTCAAGAATTTTTATTTAATTTTTCTCTGGCAGTTGTTCGACTCCGTATAACCTTAAAAGATCTGATGGATGTCCTTTTAGTTATAAAAAAAATATTGAAACAAGACACTGGTTTATCGATTTGGAGGTCGGATTTAGTATTTTAGGTATTTTTTTTACATCTGCAGGAAATTAAAAACTGACCCATAGAGATAAATTTGGTATAACTTCTAATTATCGCTAATTAAGCCCGTTTTATTTTTAATAAGAAACATGGCAGTATGTTGTTAATTATCCCTCACACATCATTGATTTGATGACCTAATTACCTACGTAGCCATCTTGAATTTAAGTGTTCTATTAGGCTGGCATCTCGCACACACCCTTTCACTGTCGAAACTGTTAAATGTAACCGTCTCTTCTATTCCAATAGCTTCATGTCTCGCACATCTCGCCTGTGGAACCCCCTTCCCCTTTTTGTTTTCCTGATAGATATAATCTCTAACTATTCAAATGTAATGTCAATCGACGTCTCCAGATCCCCTGATCTATCCCCTATCCTTCTCTTCACCGTTTCCTCTATCACTCCTATTTGTTTTAGCTCCAACTCTCTGTAACTCCTTGCGCCTTGCTCGGGGTGAAACGCTTAAAAAAATAAAAAAATAAAGACATTATGTATGAAGATTATCATAAAAGATTTGGGATCTGACGACAATTTCATTGATCTAAATGGTTTGAAATCTGTTCATATAAATAAAATCTACTTTAATGTTTACCTGATTATGTTCCAACCAAAGTGAGAAACATCTTCGAAATTAATGTTAATGTTAAGGTTTCCGTATTGAAATGTTTTCTTGTTCCAGAGACGAATAAATATGAAAACAAGCTGGAAGTTTTGGTTTTATAACCGCATACAGTTTTTGTTGATATGTTGTAAAACAAAAAGACATATTCAAATATTCTATGTCTGAAAATTTAGTTTTTTTTGTTTGAAACTTTAAACACTAACATTCTAACTTTGTGTTTACCTTCTTATAGAAAGCTAGATAAAATACAACCTAATGAAAACAGGCAAATCTTCATCCCTGGCGTTTTGTATCTCACTGAGGGCAACATCAAAACACTTCAACCCCGAAGGACCATTAACAACCAGCAGAAAGCCATTGATATATTATCCAGAGCAACAGTCACTGAAATCCACTTGCTAGAAATTCCCCAGATCTCATCTCAGACTTTTCTTAGTAGAAAGATCAGTTTTTACTGCTACACAAACAACACAACCAGGTGGTGCATGTTTCAGTCGTCCGTAATTGGCTACAATTTATGTAGGATTTTTATGAGAATAAATCCCCACGGAGTAGTATTTTATTCCTCTATCATGTTGGCATCCACCTTTTTTCCAAACAAAATATTTTTCTCGCTCTGACTGACTGACTATAGACGAGCCGAGAAGACTTACTCATATTTTTCTCTAGATTTACCTTTTTAGGTTCAAAATTGTCGATTCGTGTATATGTTTTTAAGACTGTGTACCTATGTTAGCACGTGTGTTTGTGTATACTTTTGTGAGCGTATCTGTGTTTATCGTATATCATGCATGTTCGTGTAGGTGTCCATTAGTGTGCATGTTTTTATGTTCATATCAAAGTGTGTGTGTGTATTAGCGTGTATGTGCATATTTCGTTATGTACAGGCTGCGATGGATAAATTGTCATCTAAATTACACAAAAGTGAAAATAACACTGACATCTCATTTCAACAAATATATTTACCAAAATTATACAAAAATATTTTGAAATACTAAAGAGTAAATTTGTTCAATAAAATAACCATTGGCTTCAACCACGGCCTCCAGACGACTTCGATATTCTCCTGCAACTGGTTTCTTTTCTTCTGGACGGTCTCGTTGTTTAAGTTGGTGAATGCTGCCATAATCCACGCCTTCGTTTCATCTTTGGTGTTACGAGGAGTTTTATTGATCTCCCGCACAACAGTACCCTACACATAATAACGAAGGGGGTTGCAGTCTGGAGTGTTAGGTGATCAGATGTAAGGGGCGATATGGTCGGAGAAATTATCTGACAGCCATGACTGGGTTCTCTTGCTTGAGTGGCATGGTGCAGAGTCCTTTTGCCAGACATAGGGTCTTCCAGCAGCCACTTTCTTTACCCAGGTTGTCATTTCTTTCTGCGGTAGACCAGTTGTCATCCAAGACTTTAGAACCCGGGGTGGAGAAAAGGATTCATACCTTTTTCCTTTTAGCACGTAAGTAATGGATTCGACTGGAATTCGAACTCGGCTCTCCGATTCCTCAATCCGAGCCGCTATCCATTAGTGCATCGTGCCTCCTCTATGTGTATGCAAATGTAATAAAAATATTGTTAAATTCATCTGCTATTGAAATCGTTTTTATATGCTAAAAGGTTAACATCGTAGAAGGCGCACCTACTTGAGTATCGGATAACGTCTCGTATTAAGAAATCAGAGTGCCGAGTTCGAATTTGAGTCGATTTCCTAACATTCACTTACGTGCAAATACCCCCGGGGATTAGGATAAATCAATCTATCCACCTTCAGCTATGGGCAATTAGCAAGGTCCCATAAACTCCGAATTCAAACTCTCCAGCTATTGGTTAAATAGTAGAACAGTCTGGGCTTTGTATCCGTGGTTGGTAACCAGTCTAGGAGAAGAACACCTCTCAATTCAAAATCGTATGTACCCCTGTCGAAGCACATACTATGCAGTTAAGGAAAGGATCCTGTGGTTAACATTGACCCTAGGATCTGGACTACGGTCGACATCATTCATTTATTCTAAATCTGTGATATTATCCCAGAAGAAAGCGTGAGAGCAAATTTGGAATTTTTTTCCGCTTCAAGAGAAACAAAGTCCAGATGACTCGCATTGAAAACAGTTTTCATTATTAAATTTTTGCTTACATCAATTTCTTTATGAACAATTGCTAAAACTTAAAGTTTATCCCTGAATTTTTCTTTTTTGTGTTTATTTTTATTTTTTTTTTATGGCGAGGATCAACAGCTTCTATTTTCCCTCGCGTCTGTTGCGTTTATTCGCTAAATGAAGATGTGTTGTCTGCTCCAAGGGTTGGCCTAGGAACGTTGCGGCACTGCCCCGGATGTTAACGGGACACCAGCTGAACGGTCTGAACCAGGCAGATGTGGAGGCGCCGGGGCGTGTAAGCATTTCTCTTTTGATCAGTGCCGACACAAGTGTATTTAACCTAGTGCTAAATATGGAATGCCACAGACCCTTCTCGCTTTTTGCATTGCTCACACACATGTGGATCGTCAAGAAAACCAGTACAAGAAAGTTGTCAACGTGGAATGGAAACTAGCCTTTTCTTTTCTCTTCTGAAATCAATTTCAATTCCTTTTAGTTCCTTAATTAGATAATTCTAGTTTATTTTACTACTTAAAATGATCCCCTGACAAGCGTTTGGTGTATATCGCGTTACACTCCTTCATTTGCATTTTAACCAATATACTGGACTACTAGAATCCGTAAAAATTCAACAGTTCGAGATTTGATATTTTTGAAGAGATAATGACTGAATAAGCTATTTGCGTGTTGTACAACTATAGAATAATCGTGGAAATTCCTCCAGTTAATTCATTAAATAACAATATTGAGAAAATAATTTACTAACAATGATAAATATGAGTGTAAGTCCTTATTTAAAAAAGAAAGAGGGTACAAATGAAAATATTAAAAGTTGACCATTTTTCAATTTCACTGAAGCAGACGTTAAGCGCATGAGAGTACTATCGCCTCCTTGATTTGTCCTCCCTTCTTTCTTTCTTTCTTTTTTAGTTTTTCCTTTCTTTCTTTCTTTCTTCCTTTCTTTCTTTCAGTTCTTTCTTTCTTTCGCTGAAACGAAACTGATTTGTCTCTGAGTAGTTTTTCATTTCTCCTCGCGATTCAAAACGAATAGTTCATTATTCATGAGGTGTTGGCGGAACGTAAGTAATTATAATATTCTATTCTATAGCTTCTTAAAGGCGAAACTAATGAAAAGGCATATTTTGTAAATCCCTGTCACTTTAAGATAGAAGCGTCAATGATTTTCTACAGATTACATTTATTTATTATCTGCGAATTGCTATGTATCCTTGAGAAAAAAAAAACTGAAATAGTTCCTTATAGTATTCGATACCGTTTGGCATTCAGAGTTTTTCTTTTAGTAGATTAGTTGTCAAAGTAGATCAGTATGCGTTGCTATTTAACCACTAACCTATAATACTAATAAATAACCACTAACCTGTAATACTAATAAAGACTAATTAGAAAAATGATCTCTGTTTGCTGCAAACGCATATCGTATCGAGGATGCACTAGTTGTTCTCGCTTTAGTTAGCTTGGTAATGTTAGGGGAGCAACTTTTATGGTTATGTTTGGGGAGCAAGTTTTATGGTTATGTCAAGGGAGCAACTTTTACGGTCATGTTAGAGAAGCAAGTTTTATGGATATGTTAGGGGAGCAACTTTTACGGTCGTGTTAGGGGAGCAAATTTTATGGTCATGTTAGGGGAGAAACTTTTACGGTTATGTTAGAGGAGCAAGTTTTATGGATATGTTAGGGGAGCAACTTTTACGGTCATGTTAGGGGAACAAATTTTAAGGTCATGTTAGGGGAGCAACTTTTACGGTTATGTTAGAGGAGAAAGTTTTATGGATATGTTAGGGGAGCAACTTTTACGGCCATGTTAGGGGAGCAAATTTTACGGTTATGTTAAAGGAGCAAGTTTTATGGATATGTTAGGGGAGCAAATTTTAAGGTCATGCTAGGGCAGCAACTTTTACGGTTATGTTAGGGGATCAAATTTTATTATGTTAGTGGAGCAACTTTTACGGTTATGTTACGGTAGCAAATTTTAAGGTCATGTTAGGGGTGCAACATTTAAGATACTACCTATGATGATTCCCGATTATCTAGCTTCATACACCCGACATTGAGAAATAACTAGAGGAGGCCACTGCGTTTTAGCAGACTGAATTTTGCCCCTGATTTACTCTAATGACATTGGTGATCAACATTGTCCAAATAATTCGATATTTCAGTATCTCTCTTTTGTTGCTATCGAGTTCGAATAGTTTCATCAAAGATGTGCTACCATAAGATAATTGCGAAAAAGATTCTCGGATGAAGCGTAATCCTTAGCCTAGACCACCAATAATATACAAGAAAGAGTAACTAGTCTAGGAGATAGGAGACTGAACATAAGAACTTGGTGAAAGCAAGAGAAAAGCACTCCAACGACACACTGAAGAGCAGTCATGACGACCACAATCTAGAGATAATAAGCAAAAAAAAAAAAAAAAAGAAAAATAAAAGAAAAAAAGAAGAACTTCTACGTTCTGAAAGGATACATTAAGTTGAGTCATAAAGAATTTTCGTTTTTCTCTATCAACTGTATTTTTCAAAATATAAAGCACAATTACATTTTGTATCTGTCTATATTTCTGAGATGAGGTATTATGTACACTATTTACATTATTCGTACTAATGTCCTCATCTTTGTTGCCATATTTATTACAACGTTTCGGTCTTTCAGTATCTGTCTATATTTCTGAGATTATGTATTATGTACACTATTTACATTATTCGGACTATTGTCCATATCATTGTCGACATATTTATTACAACGTTTCAGCCTTTCAGTATCTGTCTATATTTCTGAGATAAGGTATTATGTACACTATTTACATTATTCGAACTATTGTCCTCATCTTTGTCGACATATTTATTACAACGTTGTACGCTCCGGCCTTCTTCAGGTGGTTGGAATGCCAAACTGAACCCTTTACTTCGCTCACTGTGGTAGACTGTTCTAGTTCCACGTGCCATGTTTTAATGGATATCAGTTATCAGTTATCTCCTCTTAGTTCTCCACTGCCTTAACCAGGTATTGAACTCACACTCTTGGGGTCCTGTCACTGGATCTAACCAACGTCTTTATTTCTGTGCCATGTGTCCTTAAGGGCACATGGCACAGAAATAAAGGGCTCAGTTCGACTTTCCAACCACAGTGAAGAAGGCTGGAGCGTACAACAAAGATAAGGACAATAGTCCGAATAATGTAAATAGTATACAATTATATTTTATATTGCCCATTATTTGCAGTGACTGGTTGCCAGTTAACTTGCGTCCTTTCGATAGCTTTTTAGAAAAATTTTGCAGGTTTTGATGGGGAAAAGTTTACGACAAAATCTCGAATCTGGTTTTCATTACAGAAAGTCTTCTTTATGAGAGCAATTTACAGCGATTGAAAAGGATTTAGCGATCACAAGGCTTTAAGCTTATGCATTGGATCTTCATTCCGTAAGTGCTGCACATTTACAATCTAACAATAATTACACCTTTGAATTAGTTCTAGGCAAATACATTTTCTTCTGTGGGTTGTCTTAAAGAGTATCACCTATTCATGTCTTAAAGTGGAATATGTGATTAAGAAAACAATTATCAGACACTTTTCATTTGCCCACCATAGAGAACCCTCCCTGCCTCCTATAATCATGACTGATACTCAACTCCAAGAGAGCATCTCTCTGTGTCTTCTTGGTCTCATGTTTTCCACTGACCTGAGGCAGAACAAATACATTGAATCAATAGCTTCATCTACGACAAAGAAAGTTAGTTCTCTGTGTCTCGCCCTCAGTCCATCCTTCAAATCTACAAATCTACCATTCGTCCTTGCATTAAATAGTGTTGCCATATATGATCTGGTTCCCCTGCTGTTCATCTCGAGGTCCTCGACAAGATGGATATGCAATGTGATAGGTCCTAACCTGGCATCTCGTCTACAGTAACTTTCTCACAGACATGCTGTTGCTTCCCTCGGTCTTTTCTACAAATATTTTCAAGGCAACTGCTGTGACGAACTACTTTCACTGGTACCCTAACTGCATGAATTTAAAGTCGTTATCTCTGTCCGACCATTTCACTGCCGAAACAATTAAATGTAACCGCCTCTTCTACTCAAAGAGCTTCTTCTCTCGCACTTCCCGACTGTGGAACTTCCTTCCTCATACTTGCTTCTATAATCTTCAAATATTTAAATGTAATGTCAATCGACATCTTCTGCTGCCTTGATCCTGATCCCCGTCCTTCTCTTTATCCTTTCCTCACCCTTTCACCCCTTCAAATATTTAAATGTAATGTCAATCGACATCTTCTGCTGCCTTGATCCTGATTCCCGTCCTTTTCTTTATCCTTCCTCACCCTTTCACCCCTTCACATATTTAAATGTAATGTCAATCGACATTTTCTGCTGCCTTGATCCTGATTCCCGTCCTTTTCTTTATCCTTTCCTCACCCTTTCACCCCTCTTTACCCTTGCACTCACTCTCTGTAACCGCTCGCGTGCTACTGACACTCCTGCCTTGCTTGGGGTGAAATGCTTAAAAAATAAAAAATAACAGATAATCCTCGTTGTCACAGAATTATAAGAATTTAAAGACTTAAAATCTCCCAATGAATCATCGTTGATGCCAAACTTATTTTTGTTATGAGTTTGGCATTCACGGTAATTCAGAGTTCGATACTCAGTCGAGGTTGCAAGCAACAGTAAATTTTTTTTTTTTTTTTAAATAAAGTGGTCGTCAGTAAGAAGGTCAGTCCAAGATGCTATATATGAATTGCTGATGTCAAAATGAATCAAATAGCGAAATTTAATTTTCAGAAAAAATTTTAACAGACAAATGGAAAAGGTGATGCATAAATCCGAAGGCGCATTGGAATAGCGACAAATGCCTTCCAAAATCTAAAGAAAGTATTAAGAAAGATTCGTTTTTTATGGCTTATCAACCCTTTGCGGATTATGTAAAGCCAGACAATATTTTTAGATTGTACATTTTTTAGAGATAATAATAATTTAGAGATACATGCCTGACTAATTAACCCATATATGGGGAATAAGAGGTGGATTCATACCTTTCCTAATGGTATTTGAGCCTAGTATTGCCAAGCGGCCATCAAGCAATGTACTAACCAGGCTCGATGCTGCTTAACTTTGGTGATTGTGATGTGGCTGTAAGCCCTCAGAAGGAAACTGTTGAAATTTCTGGGACACGTAATGAGGGGGTTGGAGAATTTGACACACCCAAGACATTGAAGGTAGAGAAGCATAGGGAAACAGCGAGTGACCTATCTTGTTTAAATGGATTGCAAAACAGAGACTAAGAATGATAGTAAGGAGGCAAACATTACGAAGGATAGGAAGTCGTGGAGAGACAGTATTGCCAACGTCCCAAATGAACACGCTAAATAAAAGAACATTCTCAGAAGGATTTCTTTACACTCATTTACATGTGATTAAATTAAAATAGTTTCTAAGTCACATTAATGAAATGATACAACCGTTTTGCGTTCTCTATTTCTTGTGGATCAAGCTCTTAAAGTTGATAAAAACCGTTAATAATACTGAAGGTAACATCAGCGCAAATGGCAAACAAACACGTGGCCGAGGATACCCACAAATTATTGCCACATGGAATTCATCTGCTCGTTTTAATTGCTAAATCTTCCGAGCTTAAAGCATCGACGTGTATAAAATTTGGCTAATGCCCATTCTGGCCGCGAATTAAAACGAAACGTGTTTTATCAAATGAGTCACTGTGAATCGTCACGACTTTCCCGGCAGATTGGCGACAGAAAGAAAAGCCCAATAAACACAACCACGTGTTCTTTCAACGAACGATGCACCATCCAATGGAGACACACCCACTTTATTTTATTTCTTTGTTTGGGAAGAGCGATGCATGGAACAAGATAAAACAAGGCAAAAACACAATAGAAAAACGTAGCGGTTGGTGGGGGTGTGTGTGAAGAAAACAAATAAATTTTTCTTCACGTAAGATCGTTTTGTTAGTCTTGAAAATCATCATCATCATCATCATCATCATCATCATCATCATCATCATCATCACTACTGGATTTTTATTTTTTTAATTTTATAGTTTCTATTCGTCCGATTTCTCACTCTCTTTTTATTTATTCTTTCTCGTTCATCCTTTTTTTATTATTTAACGCCATTTTCTTTTCTTTCTTTTCTTAACTTTTCTTTTTCTCCTTTCTTCTTTCTTCAGCTTCTTCCTCATTCTTCTTCTTCTTAACGTTTCGCTTTGTTGTGTCATCTAAAAGCAGGTATCGCTATATTTCTCTCTTGGTTTTGCCTGTAAATTCTGTTAGAATGTCAATGTTAATCGAGCAAAGGTCATTGTGGTCTCTGACTGCAACAGATGTGACCTCATTTCAGAATGCTCCAGATGCAATTTTCTGTTCTTCCCAGAGTGAAAAACTCGATTAAACCCTCTACAGTTGACACTTATAACCCAACTAAAATTATTAGAGTAGGGCAAGTGTAAACATAATACTGGCACCGTCATGTATGACCGGCCGCCAGCAATGTATTTACGATTTAACCGAGGAGATATATATTGTGAATCCTGAGATAGAAACGATGATTCTTGAACAGTAAATGACAATAAACAACTCTTTTTAAACCAAAGTTATTGTAAAAGAAAAGTAAATAGGTTTGTTAATGTAATTAGACATTAAATGCAATCACCGTTACAAATGGCGTATCTGTAACAGTTTCCATTACTGAGTCAGTACTTATCAATTAAACTATCCTTTCTTCTTTTTATAATGCTTCCTTTTTTACTTTGCCTCTTCATTCGTTTTCTTCTTGTCCAAGTTTTCTTTCTTTCTTTCTTTTCCTTTCTTTCTTTTCCTTTCTTTCTTTTCCTTTCTTTCTTTCTTTCTTTCTTTCTTTCTTTCTTTCTTCTTTTTTTAAAATCTGTCTCCACTTTCGTCTTCTTCTCATTCTCCTTCTACTTCTAGTTTCCTTCTTTCTCCTTTTTGTAATCATTTCTTCCTTTTTACTTTTCTTCTTTTTTTGTCCGTGTACCCTTTCTTTCTTTCTTTCTTTCTTTCTTTCTTTCTTTTGTAATCTTTTCTTCCTTTTTATTTTTTCTTCTTGTTTTTCTTCATTTTTGCTTCTTCTCGGCTTTCTGCTCTTTCTTTCTTTACTCTTTTATTCTTCTTTTTGTTTTTCTTCCTTTTTATCGTTCTTCTTTCTTTTTTCTTTCTTTTTTTGTAATTTTCTCCCAATTTTGCCTTTCTTTTTCTTTCTTTTCACTTTTTCTCGTCCATCTTTCTTTCTTTCTTTTACTTCCTTCTTTTCAGTCCTTTTATCCTTTTTACCGCATCGTTCCTTTACAAGTTAAACTGCAAAGACACAATTTTCTTCCAGACAAGAAGTCGGCTTCTTTCTGCGACGAATCTTGGATCGAACCATGTTCAGATTGATATAGTTTATCGTATATTTAACTATATCGAATGCTATTGTTATATTATCAGAGAACATATATATGTAATGAAGAACCTAATAAAATTCTTCAAAAATATTTTCATGAGAAATCTTATCAAAGCGGTGCAGTTATCTTTCTTCTCCCACCACAACAACAACAGCAACAACACGTACTACGACTATTCATAACGATACTAATAAACGACTTGATTATTAGAATAATTATTACTCACCTTACAAGTCCCTAGACTACAAATATGATTTTGAATGTGATGAGAAGAACCACCCATTCGAGAGGAGAGTTCGTTTTGTCTGTATGAGTCACCGGCTTTCTGGCAAAATTGAGGACAACCATTCATTTTTTTTTTCTCGTTTTTTTTTCCCGCGTGCGTTTGACAAAGCTCTGTTGATTTTTCGACGTCTTTCCCGAGTTCTGTGACTGCGTTCAATGATTAATGCGTTCATTCTTAAACCCGCATTCGTTTCCCCGAAAACCGAACCACCCCGTTTCACCGCGACTCAATAGTGAGAAAATATATTCGGCATTAAAAATATCCTCACCAAATGGTTGAATTTTCATTTGTCTGTCTGTCTCATCTTTTCGTATCTATTAACCTCATTTGAACAAATACAATTGGCTCTTTTCTCATGCAAATAAGCACACACCCGTAGATACATTTATATATTTGAATGTTCAATTATTGATTCTTTGGTGTTCAAGAGTGGAAATCATTCAAGCGTAAACATTCCTTCTGTCTTCAAACCTCCACACTAATTCGGTAACACACATTGATGTAACTTTGCTGCCTGTTAAGCCAGTACCGAAAAACTGTCTGTATATCAATGTCTGACAGATAATCTAGAAGGAATTTGCGCTTTGCTAAAGTGACAACTGAAAATGTTAATATTCGCATTAATAAATTCATCTTGTTTGGTTTGGTTCGTTTTGTTTTACGGCTTATCAACCTCTATGGGTTATTTAGTACCGACAACATTTTTATTGCTGGCAATATATATTTTTTTAAAATGTAGTGCTGGTAATAATTTTTTACAAAAAATATTTCTGGTATTAAAACGTATTTTTAGACTTTCATAGTGTTTTGACCCCTGTTTGGGGGTTAACTATTTACCCATAGCTGGGACCCTAACAGGTGCTACCACCCCGGGTCATGGTGGACCTGGGAGCACCAGCAATTAAGAGGTGGTTCCATGCTCCTCAAAACATCCTGATCAGAAGGCTCGCTGCCAGATGTAGTTTATCGTCATACCCAGGACGGAATTCATCTTGTATGTCCTTTAATGTGGTAATATCTGCCAACGCAATTTCCCATGACTTTGTAACACCCCAAAAGAAAGCTTCACCGACTTTAAAAGATCAATGGCTTGAAGGAGTAAATATTTTATGACAGCAGATCTGCCTGCTTATATATTTTTCGCGTTTCTCTCTCTTCTTTTTCATTTATCTGCCTTTCTCTTCGTTTTTCCTAGCTTTGTTACTTACACTATATATTTCCTTCCTTTATTCTTCCTTTATCAAACATCCCGCCCTTGTTTTTACTTTCTTTTCTCATCCTGTTATTGTGCAGCAATGAATAGAGTCAACTGATAGCTATATTGTGTGTGCAACTTATTTCCCAGAACACACAGATATTATACTGATCTTTGGCTGATGTACCGGAAAACAACATTTTGGTTCTTGGCAGACAATACAGAGAATCACGATAACACAGATATTCTGATTATATTTTAAACTAAAGTGTTTAATTAATACTTAAACATAACCCCGTGTCTATTGTGTTTATTTAAATTCTACGGATTATGGTAACTGCTTGATTTCTTTTTACTAAAAAAATCTTTGGAATATTGTACCAAAATATATTATGAAGGATAGAAACTTCGATGTTTTTAAAAGAAATGTATTTTGTATGAGTTCGAGGCAAAGATGTTTTGAACTTCATTTTTAGGAATTCACAAAGATTAATGGAATTTAACGTACATTATTTGGACTATTGTCCTCATCTTTGTCGACATATTTATTACAATTTATTTACGCTTCGGTTGGAATGTCGAACTGAAACCTTTATTTCGCTCACCGGGATAGACTGTTCTAGTTCCACGTGTCATGTTTTAATGGATGTCAGTTATCTCCTGTTAATTTCCTCTCTAAGTTCCTTAACCGGGTATTGAACTCACACTCATGGGTCCTGTCAGTGGATCTAACTAACGTCTTTATCCACTGTGCCATGTGTCCTTGAGGACATCTGTGTATGTATTTCTAGGTATTATAAACCTATTGTCTTCAGCTCAATTTTTACCAGTGCTCATATTGCAATTTTTGCTGTTATCAAATCATGTTTTTACCAGAGCTCATATTGCAGTTTTGTTGTTATTATCGCTTTTCTCTGCTACTCCTTATTACTGGTTCCCAAATTGTAATCAATTCTATGCTTGGTCGGATCAGGAGATTTTTGTGACCTAGCATATGTACTGATTCCTTAAGTTTACGAATTTTCCAGCTAGACATTCCAACCACCTGAAGAAGGCCGGAGCGTACAACGGCCGAAACGTTGTAATAAATAAAGATGAGGATAATAGTCCGAATAATGTAAATAATGTACATAATACCTCATCTCAGAAATATAGACAGAATTTAATGTAATTTGAAACTAACAGAAAAGATGAAAGCACAAGACTAAAAAGGTTTCATAAAAAATATTTCCTCGCAGATAATCTGGCAAGTTTGTGTAATTCACACAGCACTGGAATTTCAGATAGATTTTCATGTAGTTTTAAAACGGCCAGAAATATGTGTGTCTTTACAAAATGATTAAACGTTTCTTCATCACTAGAACATCACAATGAACTAAACTCCACGACTGTAATATAGAAAATGGTACTAAAAATAGAGAAAGTTTTCTTTGCAGACTTATTCAATATCTACAGCGATGCTATCCCAAGGGAGCTGGAGATCCTACCGTGATTTATTATCAGTGGGCGTAATCTTAACAATATGAGACACATAGATGAAACTATGTTGATGGTAGATACTGAAAGAAAAATACAGGATCTCCTAGACCAAGTGGTAAAGGAAAGCCAGGAAAAATAAGGATACGCCATCAACTCTAAGAAAAGAGAAAGTATGTTCGTCAGCAAGACACCAAGATGCGATGTGGAGATATCAACATCAAACAAGAGTAGAAGTTTAAATATCTGGGAAATGTTTTAACAGAGGATGGAAAATCTGACAACAAAATCCAAAAATTGGCTTCCCAAAGCTAAGCCAGATATTAAGAAACAGGAAAATTTCGTTAGAAACAAAGAAAAGAATGCTGAAGCGCTATGTGATATCAATCCTCCTGTGGGGTAGTAAATGTTGTACAATCTCCCGCAGATTAATGGAAAATTGGGGGAACAGAAATGTGGTCCTACAGAAGGATGCTGAGAATTTTATGGTCGAGGCGAATAAGCAACAAGGTGGGCTTAAATAAAGTGGTAGCAAAAACAACGCGTATACTCAGAATAAGAAAGAGATAGTTGAAGTTTCTTGGACATATAATGAGGACTTGTAAAATTTGATCCTCACAAGGCATCGCAAGGACAACAGAGATAATGGAAGGCAACAGGCCATAAGCATTTATGAATGGATGGCAGAACGGGAAGTTCGGGATGTTTGGTAAAGGGAGAAACTCTACTAATAACCACAAGGGATAGGAAGCTGTAAAGAACCTTAATCGCCAACATCCTGAAGGAACACGGTACATAGAAGAAGGATCTTTCTATCTATATTGATTTTCCATTTTTATGTCTCTTTCTTATCAACTGGCGAACATTTTTGCAGAGAAAGTAGAGTGGCTGACAAGAGAAATCTTTGACCAAAACAAAAAAATATTTTAACATTTGGCTTTTAATTATCCTACAAAGAAAGCTTAAGGCAGCGTTTCCCCAAATTTTTTTTCTCTGGGGCGCATTTTCGCAATGAAAATTTACTCATGGCTCACGAAATTTTATGTGATAAAAAGTAGATTTAAAAAAAAAAAAAATGGGAGAGGGATAAAGGGAGATAACCGCGGATTCGAAGTCAGAACATTATTATTGATAACTCTCTCCTCCAATTTGCGGACCCTAGTTACTATATTCTTAATACATAATATAAAACAAAACTATCACAATGATAAAATTGGTCACTAATTATATTTAACTATTTATACTGGGACGCATGCATGAAATTAGAAGTAATCCACAATGATTTTTAAATTTTAAAATCATATTTATTTTTGACATATGAATTCTTTTGAAACTGTTTATGAATCAGTCATTCCGCCTCGCCTGTTATCCTCTTCCGCCTCACCTGCTATCCTCTTCCGCCTCAACAGCTATCCTCTTCCGCCACACCTGTTATCAATTTCCGCCTCACCTGCTATCGTCTTCAGCCTCACCTGTTATCCTCTTCAGTATCACCTGCTATCCTCTTCAGTCTCACCTGCTATCCTCTTCAGCCTCACCTGCTACCCTCTTCAGTCTCACCTGCTATGCTCTTCCGCCTCACCTGCTATTCTCTTCCGCCTCACCAGCTATCCTCTTGCGCCTCACTAGCTATCCTCTTCCGACGTACATTTATTCTTCACTTTTTCAGAATTTTACAAAACTCCAATTCGAAAAAAAAAAAAAAAAAAAATCATAAAAGAAAAGAAGGAAAAAGAAAAAGAAAGAACGAAAACTTGAATAATTCTATTTCACTTTTTGATTATTTGGCTTGTTTCATTTCCTTAGAGTTGCGTCTATGCACCGTGGGTGAATGTTATTGCGCCAGAGTGGCATATTTACGACTACGACTACTACGAGAGTTCCAATGAAACGGCGAGACGAACAAAAGTCATTATTTAGCAGGAATTTCACAAAGGAATAAATAATAGAACATTTTTGTTCTCTTTATGAGTATATAGTCCTTTCAGTGATTGACAGAATTGGTATCGCAATTATATAAGCAAAAGAAAAAGAAAGCCTATTTCTAATCTGCCTGTTATTACAGATTACCTATTGTGTGTAAGCCACATCTGTGCCGGTCACATGACACAGTGATGATGCAAAACATGTAAAAAGCAGAGTGCGTGAGTGAGAGTGTGAGATAGATAGATAGATAGATAGATAGAGAGAGAGAGAGAGAGAGAGAGAGAGAGGAGGAGCTAGGATAAAAGATGGAAAGAGTATTAGGAAAACTTAAAATGAGGACAGAGCTGAGTAGAGTCTGCATAAATGCGTGGAGGAGATAAAAAGAACAAAGAAGGTCAGTTAGAGAGAGGATGAAAGAGAGAGGGAACTGGCTAAATATAAAAAGAAAGACAGTAATTCTAGAAGAATTATAGAAAGAAAGCAGAAAATAACATAAAAATATATATATATATATATATAGATAGATAGATAGATAGATAGATAATGAACATATCGATTTAGATAAATATAAAATGAACAGATAGATATGTGCATATAGAGAAAGAGCATTATAAATACGTGCATACTAAGATAGATTTGAACAGAGTGACATAGATAGATAGATAGATAGATAGATGGATAGATAGATATTAAGAGGCTGAGATAGATAGATACATAAATACATATTAACAATGTGAGATAGATATCTAGATAGGAACAGACTGAATTAGATAAATATATAACTAGATAGACAAAATAGATGTTAACTGGCTTACGTGGATATATAAACAGACACGGAGATACATAGATATTAACAGGCTGAAATTATATATATATATATATATATATATATATATATATATATATGCCCGAGACAGGAGGCAAGAAAAAGAAGGGGTAACGAAAACGCACTAAGTTCACTGTCTTTTAAAAATTAGGCTAGAGATAAAATGTTAGCACTTCACAATGTGCGCGTCGTAACGTTGGGTGGAGTTGTAGATTTAGCGTTATGAAATAGATGTCAGGACATCAGTGTGGCCTACTCTGTCTGTCTGTTTTCTTGTTTCTTCATCCAGAATGTTATATTTAAATATATAGGTCAAGATCTAATATGCACTTGACTGACAAAAAAGGTCCGCAAGTTAATTGCTCTCGCTTTTAAAAACGACTTTTGTTTGTTTCTTTCTCTTTTACTCATTACGTATCACTTAGGTTTTTTTTTCCCTTAAGAATTTTTTTCTCTAAAGAAATCCACTAATTTACATTTGAAGCTATTCTGTTTCTAATCTTTAAATAAACACACACATACATACACATCTATATGTATGTCCGTGTGTGTGTGTAAAAATTTAGATAGAGTATATCTGTTAAAGGAGATTATGAATAAAGACGAAAGAGAAAATTATTTTAGTCGACGCGTTTCGTTCTCTCAGGGACTTTATCAAGTCAAACATTGGTAAAGTCTCTCAGGGGACGAAACGCGTCGCCTATGTAAATTTCCGCTTTTGTCTTTATTCACCTACACACACTACACACTAATACTCACACATACGCACGCGTGCACACACACACACATATTTGTGTATCTAGGCACCAATCGTAATGTAATACATGTTTCGTTGAACAAGACTGACAAGTTATTTTTGTTTAGTTTTCTAGTTGTTTTGTATTTTTCGTAAACTTATAAGTTGTTTCTTTTCCGAAGTTAATGAAAGTAAAAATTGACCAAATTATTTGTTTATTAGCGCTTTTGGCTAAAGCATTTTCTCCGACGCGTTATCAATAAGCAACATAATCTAACTTTATATTCTTCACAAGAAAACATAAACGCCATTTATTATAGCAGTATATATATATATATATATATATATATATATATATATATATATATATATATAAACATAAATGTACAATCCATGAAAATGGTAGTCCTGGGTACGACGAAAAACTGCATTTGGCAACAAGATAATTGGAGGTTTTGAAGAACATGGGACTACCTCTTAAGTACTATTGTTTCCAGGTTCACCCTGATCCGGGGGTATCACCTGTTAGTGTTCCAGCTTGGGCAAATAGTGGACCCTCAAACAAAGAGAAAAAAATCACTATAGAAGTATAAAAAGGAAATATATCAGCAATACATTGTTTTTTACACTACATATTTTTCGATAATCAAGAGACTTTATTCTTAGTTTGTGAAGGGGCTTTCCACAAAATGTAACTATTGCTAATGATTATAGTAATTACCTATTGTTTAACTGTGCTCTTGTCCACTGTTTGGTCTCCGTAAATATTAAGTAAGCGTCGGCGAATGTCAAATCCATTTGATTAGAATATTGAGATTTATTATGTTTTGTCTGTTGTAGATCTAAAAGCTTTAAGTGTACAGTAAGGACTGGACTTGCTACAGTAGTAATGTTCTGGGAGACATCTTGGCTGAAAATCGCTCAACGGTGAAACACCAATTACTTATTATTTTTTGTCTGCCACCAGTACTGAAAACTGATTATTTTAATTGTTTTTTTTTTTTTTATATAAAACAACAAAGTGCTGGTCCTCACATTGTTTTTTCTTCTGTTGCACGTGTCTTGAAGGACTAGATCGTTTTTATTTAAATCAATATTGGCCAAGATGCGAAAACAGAAAAAATCAATAACTACAACACAAGAACACAAAGCCGCAAATATGCGATGTCCAATAAGTATTGATCGACAAGATGAAAAATGACTTCTCATTCCTCATTAGTTCATTTCTGACGGTTACCATTCTTTCTGTTATCAGATTACAGCGTATTATCTAAAAGAAATAAAATTAGCATAGAATAATTTTAACAATGTAGTATTTTAGGGCCATTTAATGAATTTGACCCTTCCGACGCGCTCCGCTTTTTTGACCCTGTACCAGTCTAAGCAAGGCATGGTAACAGTCTTATAAAACTAAGTTCTAATTTATACGCACCTGTGTGAAAAGTTTGTTGATACGGATTAAGATGATTTTCAACTAATCTCATCCGATGGGATTTGCAGTTGCAGGTTGCTCTTTGATATCGCTTAAACAAATAATAAACAAGATGAAGAATTCGGCAATTATCACACACACACACACGCACGCAGTATGCTTCCAATGCTGCTTCTTTGGTAAATGCCTTTATCTTCAGATGTAGATTAATATCTACTGTCATTATGAGGCTCTGATTTTAACCTCAAGAGACAAACTTTGGAAACGGTCAACAACAAACCAATGACAAGCCTTCTATGGCTGACACTTCTGAAGAGATTTTTTCGATACATTCCTGCTTATTTTGAGTAGCAGCTGCGTTTTTGCCGAGAATGCAAATGGATTTTCGTTTGGTAATTTAAGATCCACACAGACCATCTTTTCATAACAAGTTGCGAACGTTTCATTTATTTCGGTTGCGCTAGAAACACGCATTCACATCATCTTTAGAAACAAAAATGACTGTTTTACACGGTTTATACTTCTTAAGATAAATCTATAGAAATATTCAGTGAAGATTTGTGGACCGGGAAGATACATCCGTGGAGATCTAGTACTCCTAGCTCCTGCAATATACATCATACGACGACAGAAGTTAAGCAAAGTCAAGCTTGGTCAGTACCTAGATAGGTGACTGCTTGGAAATACTAGGTGATGTAAGCTTGGATGTGCGGGTGGTGTAATGGATAACAGTTCTGGATTTTTAATCGAAAAACCGAGTTTCAATTTCAGTTGGGTTCGTTATCTTCACTTAAGCGCAAGTACTTGTGGGATAGGTATGAATCCACCTCTTAGTAAGACTTGTATCACTAAATCATTATTATATGCCACCACAAATATTTTCTGATTTTAAATAACCTGCAAAAAGGTTGATAAGCCGTAGAAAACGAATCAATCAATTGTGGATATACAAAGATGAAGAATTTTGTCTGAATAAATAAATGCACAGTAATGATAATTTCTAATGTCAATGAAACAAGGTTGACAAAATTTCCTGAGACATGAGTTTTTACTTTTTAGTATCGTGTAAAGTAAATAAAAAAGTTTTTGGTTTATTTGAACTGTCATTAACACGATAACCAGTGCGCGTTTTAGAAACCATTTTCAGGATTCTTGCCAATGACGATTCTTTGGATCTGAAAATTAGAAGATATGACTTAAAATGAAAGTAGAAATTTTTAACAGTAAATTATCTTGATCACAGTAAGCACCCCTCATACGCGCGAGCGCACACACATACACACGCGTAGTCATATATATATATATATATATATATATATATATATATATATACACTAGTCAAAAGCAGATATAATACACACTTCAAAACTATAGAAAATGTTAAAAAATAATATCACTAATGACAAAAACAAAAAACAAACAAAAAAGTAAATATTAACAGATTCCACTATGAACACAGCCATAATAAAATGGCCGTGTTCGGGAGTTTAGAACTTACTTATTAGCAACGGGCGCAACATTTCCAATATCACAAACAAAACTTGAAACGGTGATAAAGTTGAAATTTCTAGGGCACATAAGGAGGACTGAAGACATATTGAAAGGGAAACGGGGAGTAACTTACCTACCTTGTGTAAATGGATGGTAGAACAGAGATAGAGAAGCGATGGGGAAATGCAATCTTTAGCAAGAGAGACAATGGATAGGAAGTTGTGGAGGGCCATGATCAACCTACATAACGGCCTTGTGTAAATTGATATTAGAACAGAGATAGGGAACCGATTGTGAAAAGACAAATCTTACCGAGAGATACAATGAATAGGAAGTCGTGGAGGGCTATGGTCAACCTACATAATGGTCTTGTGTAAATGGATGGTAGAACAGAGATAGGGAAACGATGGTGAAAAGGCAAACCTTAGCAAGAGATACAATGGATAGGAAGTTGTGGAGGGCCATGATTGCCCAAGCCCTGAATAGACACGGCAGATAGAAGACTAGTTATCGTCACAAGAAGTGAAATGGGCAAACGAATTTCAAATTATGACCTATTATGTTTTCTTTTGCACTAATGCCCTTGGAAAAGACATGGACGCATCTATTCTCTCCATCTATAGGTTAAATAGCAAGGTAGGCTGGGATCTCTATACTTGACTGGCAACCAATGTAAGAGAAGGAAAATTCTGAATTGATGAGAAGACGCTGGCGAGAAGACAACAGAAAAACACTCCAATATCTTTGCCAAAGAGTCATAGCAATTGAAAGATAATAAAGAAAAGGAAACCGTGGAGAGTTATGATCACTTATGTCCTGAAGAAATATGGCATTTTAAAAAATACTTCAACAGGTATGTTGGAAATATAAATAAAACTAATCCTCGTGTTTTGGGACATTTTTATTTTTTATTAACTTTTTAGTAAATAAATATTAGTTTTCAATTTTTAAAATAATTCGAATAGCAAAAACTGAAAACCAATTGGACAAATTTTAAAGATTAATTTTTAGAATATTTTGCAATATTTCATATCTTGAAATGTATTTAATATTAATTTAATGTTAATTTAATATTATTTATCTGAAAAAGCAAAACAAATTACAAACACTAAAAGAATCAAATGTAGTAAAAAAGTAATGCAAACAAATAAATACATATGCCAAATCTGAACAAAAAGAAAAAAAAAAATAGGACTAATTTTCTTATTTTTGTATATTCACAACGTTTCGGCCGTTTTACCCTACGGCATTCTTCAGGAGTCTGACTAGAACTCAGAGAACTAGAACTTAGATAATGCATCGTCATTGCAGTTAGCTTTGATAATTGACATCTTTAACAGCATTATCATCAGTTGCTGCAGTTCCTTCTTCCATCATGATAAAATTATGCTTCATTTGTTCTACAATAGTTTGTCAATTGCGTAGACATCTCCTAAAATGTCTTAAATATTATGGGATAGGTCAAGATTGTAATATTTATCATAATTTGTATATTTTTCTTTGATTAAGGCTTCGAATATCCATCATTGAAAAATATTGTAATCGTATGACTATTTGCTGTCCTTTCTGGAATTATTCCGATTTCTGTCACATGTTGAATGTTTTATAATAGCAGACCAGAGACAAAGATAAAGGAAAATGGTAAAAAAAGAAAGGTAGTCGTGGAGAACCATATTCACTCATATCCTGAAGAGGCGTTGCATAAAAAAAGGAAAAGTCGAACACTTTCTTTCTTTTACCCATTCGCTTCCTTCCTTCCTTCCTTCCCTCCTTCCCTCCTTCCTTCCCTCCTTCCTTCCTTCCTTCCTTCCTTCCTTCCTTTTTTCTTTCCTTTCTTTTTTCTTTCCTTCCTTTTTTCTTTTACCCATTCGCTTTCTTTCTTTCTTTCTTTCTTTCTTTCTTTCTTTTTACCCATTCTCTTCCTTCCTTCGCCTCTCCCTCCCTCCCTTTTACTCATTTGCTTTCTTTCTTTCTTTCTTTCTTATCTATTTATATATGCTTTATTTTGTCAGTAAAACCAAGCAATGTCTGTGATATATCTTTTTCCTCCGTCTATCCTCGCAATCCAAAAAGCAATGGTCCATTATTTATCGGAGTCAATGTAAGTGAAGAACAAACAGAATGATAATATAATTTACACAATTCTTCCTCCTGCAAAGCCGCATTTGAAAATATTTGTTTTCATTTATTCTTTCTGACTTCAACATTTTTATTCATCTGTTCACATTGATTTTCTTCTTTTTCAGTTATTCTGCAAATCATCAACTACAGTAGCCAAACGATTTATGGTGAGTACACAGATGTTCTAAACCCTTTTTTTTATTCTATTGTCAAAGTTTGGTAAACTTTTAGAAATTCTCCTTAATATATATTTTCAGCTCATTCTGCAAAGGAATATTAAATCTGTTTAAGATAAATAATGACAGGAATTCTTCGTTGACGATGACATTTTGCGGTAGATTTTGAAAGTTTTGTTTTGCCTTGGATGAGCAGATCGCGAAAAATATAAAGTCAACACTTACTTCGATAACCAGAAAAAAAAAGAAAAGAAGAATTTGTTGTTGAAATTGGAAATCCGGGCTTTTCAAATTTTGTGAAATGGCGAAGTTTGGCTGAGTGTGTTTTGGAATATAAAGGTAATCGTTACATAACGCGGTAGAATATTTGAAGATTGAGGGAACCAGGAGAACGACACTAAAAAGAAAGATTCTAACGGACCCAATCCAGGCATCGATAAATGAGGAGGAGGAGAAGAAGATGATGAGAGAAGAAGCAAAGAAGAAGAAAATACAAGATACGAGGAAGATCAAGAGGAGTTGCAGGAGAAAAAGAAGAAGAAAATTTAAGAAGAAGAAAAAACGAGAAAAAGCAGAAGAGGAAGAAAAATTTTGAGAAGAAGAAGAAGAAGAAGAAGAAGAAGAAGAAGAAGAAGAAGGAAATTACTTAAAATGCCCATGTCCGAGTTACCAAAAGAGCTTTTAAAGAAATCGCATGAGAAGTGTTCTTGAAAATGGTGAAAGGAAGATGGATTTATTTGCCAAGAACAAATAATGGGAAGATCACGAATGAGGAGCACCCAATGGGGAGCTAATTTATTAAAGTACAGTAGCAGACTAGTCTGCAAGTCGAGTATGCCAGCCGTTGTTTTGCCGTAAAGAAGAGAAGACATTGCTAAATGGGATGTATGCATTAAACATGAAATATATTTAAAGTGAAACTAAAAAAGACAGTCGAGGAAAGGCGGGATGTATAGATAACAATATTCAGTTTCATTAATTAAAGCTTTTGAGCATATATTATTAACATTTGAAATTATTAAATTATTAGGCTGATCGGAAAATAATGTTCGATTTTAGAATAAACCAATTGTATCCTAATATATTATAATACTTGCACAAAAATATATTACTCATTCCTAATGAATAACGTAACCTCTTTGTTAATTTTTTTTTATCAAACTCTTTCACAATTTAGTTTAAAATTTATATGCCCGCCTTCTTGAACATGAAAAAAAAAGAGGTGCGTTTACTTTGAGTTCAAGCATGGTCATAATACTTCCCAAATTGCTGCTAGAACTAACAGAGCATGGGGTGAAGGATCTACTTATGATCGAACAATACAGCGCTAGTTTCTGAAGTTCTACAATGAGGAAAGGAATCTTGAAGATCAAATTGGTAAAGGACGCCCATTTGCATTTGAAGAGAGTCGAAAAAACACACACATAGGTCAAAGTATCAGAGAAATGTCTCAGATAATGATGTCAGAGGCTATTTCAAGAAAATTTCTAAGGTCAAGAAACTCCATAAATGGCTTCACATGAACGCGCTGAAATGTTTTGAAGTGAGTTCATTGCTGCATTTGCGAAGTTAGAATGATCCATTTCCAGATCGATCGTTACTTGTGATGAGAAATGAATCTGTTAAGATGCTCGTAAACGATCGTCTCGATGGCCTGATTATGACAAAGGATCCAAACACTTTCCAAAACCGAAATTCTAAGAAAATTATGCTGACGGTTTTGTGGTCTGCCATTGGCCTAACTGATTACAGCTTTCTGTAATCTCACCACTGCCGAAGTTTACAACCAGCAATTGCATAAAATTCAGATTCAGTTAAATGTGACCAACACTGATTAATCGACGATGTCCAATTCTGTTTCATGACGACGCTCAGCCACATGTTGCCAGAATGAAACTGCAGAAGCTCTCCGACTTGGCATACAAGACTTTGCCATATCCTTTATATTGCCCTGATGTCCTGTCCACTAACTACCGCATTTTCAACCCAAAGACATTCCGTTGTAAAAAAAAGAAGCTGAAAATGCATTCAAGAAATTTTTGACCTTCACACCTTGAGAGTTTTATCCTAAAGGCATAAATAAACTTGCAACCCGATGGTGGAACTTTATAGATGTTCAGGCTTCCTATTTTGACTGATTTAAACATTGCTTAAATACATTCATTCAGGAATAAAATTGGCTTTTAAAATCGGACATTATTTTCCGAAGAACACAATATCATAAAATTTGCATTACACAGCTTAAATTCAATGAAAAAATTACACAATTACTAAACTTATTTTCCTTCTGATTGCAGCCGCGTAAACCTTTTTTTCTTTTAGTATAAAAATCACTTAATAACGCAGAGAACGAATGGATTGTTCCATTATTATTGAGGTTTCAAACAAACGATGGAAATAAAACAAAAACACATTGATGACAAAGATGCTTCCAATTATTAGGACGCAATTATACAACACTAATTAATATTAATACTTAATTATATTAATGATATTAAAATGTTTTGCTTGTTTTCCAAATCATTTATATTAGTAAAACAATAATATTTTACTTGTAATTTAACTGTTTTTATTCTAGCGAAACATTATTAATCTCATTATGAAAGCGAACTTTTCCGGCGGTTTGTCGTCAGCTGATGTTCTCTGATGTCAGCGATTGTTATTATTATTAATCTAATAATTATCGGCATACATTTGAGTGCGTGGGAAAGCCGAAAGGTTAAGGCTGCCAACAGGAAAGAAAATAGCGTGTTTTCTGTGTGTGGGAGAGAAAGAAAGCGAGTGAGAGAGAGAGAGAGAAGAGAAAGAGAGCGAGAGAGAGAGAGAAAGAGAGGGAGAGAAAGAGAGAGAGAAAGATAAAGAGAGAGAAAGATAAAGAGCGAGAGAGATAGAAAGAGAGAGTGAAAGAGAAAGAGAGAAAGAAAGAGAAATAGAGAGACAAAGAGAGCGAGAGAGAAAGAGAGCGAGAGAGAAAGAGAGAAAGTGAAAGAGAGAAAGTGAAAGAGAGATAGATAAAGAAAGAATGAAAGAAAGAAAGAAAGAGAGAAAGATAAAGAGAGAGAAAGATAAAGAGCGAGAGAAAAAGAGAGAGAGAAAGAGAGAAAGAAAGAGAAATAGAGAGACAAAGAGAGCGAGAGAGAAAGAGAGCGAGAGAGAAAGAGAGAAAGTGAAAGAGAGAAAGTGAAAGAGAGATAGATAAAGAAAGAATGAAAGAAAGAAAGAAAGAGAGAAAGAGAGAGAGAGAGAGAGAGATGACAGGGAGGAAATAAAAAAGAAAAAAAAATTATAAACTGAGTAATCTAAATCTGTTCTATATGAAAGGCATTTAACTGAAGAAAAACTCAAAATGATTTTCACATCCAGAAGCCTAACAAAATTCATATTGATGAATGTTAGGATAAAATTTTAAAAGTTCAGCATACACTCTAGTTGGATTGTATTTTGGACATTTGAAAACTCCTCTTCTGATGACCTCCATGGTAATGATACATCTTTGGAGCACAATATAATGTTGAAATTAAAAGATGTAACCGTATGTTCTATTCTAATAGGCTTCTTGCTTTCCTGTCAACTACGATCTTCAAAAATTTAAATGCAACATTAATCATCATCTTGACCTTTTAATTCTGTTCTTTTATTATCCTTTCTCCTCAATAAAGTTTCTTTTACTCTCAGTAGCCCCCCTCGCGTCTTAGTGGCTTCATCACCTTACTTTGAGTGAAATGATTTAAAAAAAAAGAACTGAATAAAAAAAAAAACAGTGTGATTTGATTTTGAACATAAACTTTTATAAATAATATGTCATTTTCTGAACAAACTGTACATGCTTTTACTTATATGGTAAACATTTAGCATAAACTCTTAACTGATTGCTAGTAGGATTAGAAAATACATAGTTCAAGTGGCGTAGATACTAAAATACTTCGTGGAGGACCGTCTTTGGTCAGCAAGATAGAAATTTATTCGAGTTTGAAAATCAAATCAAGCACAAATTGTAATTAATACACTATTTACATTATTCGGACTATTGTCTTCATCTTTGTCGTCATATTTATTACAACGTTTCGGCCGTTGTACGCTCCGGTCTTCTTCAGGTGGATGGAATGTCAAACTGAACCCTTTATCTACTGGGGTAGACTGTTCTAGTTCCACGTGCTACGTTCAATGGATGTCAGATATTAGTTATCTCCTGTTAATTCCCCTCTGCCTTAACCGGGTATTGAACTCACACTCTTTGGGTCCTGTCACTGGATCTAACTAACGCCTTTATCCTCTGTGCCATGTGTTCTCGGGGACGTGGCATTTAGTTATTTGCATTATCTACCTCCTCCTCCTCCTTAGTACCAGCAGACTCTTATGGCGTATAAAGCCACAGTCTCACACCGTTAGGACCACAGCCTCACCACGCTAGTGTTGCTGATGTGGTTTTCGAGGCAGATTGATTGGTTTTGAGTTGTAAGAAGTAATTCTTTTATTTTTGGCGAGTGAATATTGCAGTGACAATTTTTTAGATGTTTTAAAATACAAGACTCACTATTTAATCCATAGCTGAGGAAACGAGATAGATTCATTCCTTTCGTAAGGCTTTTTGTGAAGTGAATGTAACGAACCCGATTGGAATTCGAACTCGTCTTTCCCATTTCACATTCCGAGAGCCGAGCCATTGCATCAACTACACATCTCTTCCTTAGCAGATAAGTTTTTACAGGAAAGGGTTGCTATCCAATCAACGGTTTCGAATCCAGAGTTATTTTTCTTGTAGACTAGTTGCTAACCAAGGCTAGAGAGCTTAGTTTTCGCTGCCCAGATAGCAGAACTAGGAGGAGGTTGTAAAGAGATGAATTCATAGAACTTTAAACTCAGAAATCCTATTCACGACGATAACCGCTACGCTACACGTATGCCGATTATTTGTAAAATTTTAACGTTCCACATACAATCCACCATGCAAACTTAACATTTTAACGCTCTCATTTGCTTTTATTTATTTGTACTTCTATACTTTTCTTCTTTTTCTTCTTCTTCTTCTTTTTTGCTACTTTAGATACGACCTGTAGTCATCCTGCTGATGTGATCTTTTTACTTGATTGTTCCGGAAGTCTTAGACAAGACGAGTTTCAAGAACAGCTCAACTTCATGAAAAAGTTTGTTTCCGATGCCGACGTCTCTCCGACCATCGTTCGTATCGGATTGGTAACATTCTCGACGTATGCCCGTAGCGAGTTCTACTTGGGTGATTACAGCAACAAACATGACGTCATGAAAGCTATCAGCCGGACCCGTTACCGTGGCGGGCGGACACACACTTGGGTTGCACTCGACTACATCCGAAAGAACGCGTTCTCTAAGAAGTCTGGCGGCCGAGATGGAGTTGCTAACATCCTCATTATCATCACCGATGGGGGTTCGAACGAAAGATGGAAGACGGTGAAGGCTTCTCAAGAGATCAAATCGATGCCGATCCGAATTTATGCTATTGGTATTGGGAAGCGCGTCAATTACCATGAACTGCTAAACTTGGCCACCCGGTCTGACTATATTTTCCATGTGCCAAACTCTAATTCTTTGAAACGTATCCAGAATGCTGTTCGTCGGAATGTCTGTCGATCAGGTAAGTTGCTCATCTGAGACCTTCATACTTACCTATCTTGAGTTATTGATATTATTTATTCACATAAACATGCTGTGTATTACTGTTTGATTATAAGCCTATGAACATCTTCACACACACACACACGCACACGCATCGCCATCTTCCGTTTTCTTGAAACTTGTTCCTTTTTTGCCTATTCCTCAATCTTAAGTCTTCTCATTCTCATTTGCTTTCACTCCATGTAACACCTTCCGGTCTAATGAAATTATCGCCTTGCTCTGGGGTGAAATAACAAACAAAAAATAAAAAAAGAAACATAGAAACGGAAAAAAAAATTGCTTTTCTTTAGCAACAAGCATTCTTTGCCAAAGCATCTAATTTATTAATAACATTTTCTGTGTACATTTCTAGCTCTTCAACTCTAATTCTACAAACTTCTATACTGCATTTTATGGAATTGTACAAAGATATTTACAACGAAATAATTTCATAAAACTGCTGAATTTTGCAGACATTTTAAAATCGATACTTCAGGAAATTTCTCAGAATTTCTCATATAAATATTTTGAAAAAAAAAAAAAAAACACAAAACAAAACAAAATAAAAACCAATTCAATTCTAAGTTTTGCAGCAAGACATACCAACCCTTGATTGTTTTGCTTTCATATTTTGAATATGTGAAGTTATATTTTACTTTTACATCACTAATAATTTTCAGACTGACGATTATTTCTTGTAATATAATTACAATTATGGCACAAGGCCGAAGGGAAAGTGGGTTGAAACTGGTGAACACTGACAATTTTGTACCTAGCTAATCTGATTCACGACCCATTCATTCATTACAATTTGCTCTATCACCACATGAACTCATCCATCTCCATTTGAACCAACATATACCACAATACCGCATATTCACAGGGTTTATACTAAAATACCAATGACATCAAAATTTGATAATATAAAATATTTTATTTAAAAATATATAAAAAATATATAGCATGAAATGAATTTGGTGAGAGGATGAAGGAAAAACGAAAATAAAGTACAACCGAATATTTATTTAAATAATTATCTAAAAAATAAGGTATAAACGGAAAATATATTAAAATAATTGTCGGACATTTCATAATATATATATATATATATATATATATATATATATATATATATATATATATATATATGTGTGTGTGTGTGTGTGTATGTGTGTGTATGTAAGTATGTCAGAGTTATTTGACTTTGGTTTAAGTTCGGAATTTTTTCTCCCACCACTACTTCCGGTTTCGAAAGTACTTGAGCTTCGTGTAGTTGATTTGCTGAACAAACCACCTGAGGGGACCGTAGAGGTCGAAACCGCGGTAGTGTGCTCTGGTCAAATTTCATTCTTCTCATATATATATATATATATATATATATATATATATATATATGTATAAAATAAAAGATAAAAATATATAAAATTTTATATATCATGCACAATATTTGGGGAAATGTATGACAAAGTGTAAAACGTTTTGGTTCTTTCGGTCATCATCGGATACCAATGTTTAGTCGAATGAAGTCCTAAAGGACAAAACGCGTCACAGCGTTAGATGGATATATTTTCCCATTTTCCCACTTCGTCATATATATTCCCCTATATATATATATATATATATATATATATATATATATATATGCAGAATATCTTCATTCAAAGATATTTAATTGAATAATATAAATATGTGTATATTTATTTTTATAATTCTTTCCAGTTTTCTAATATATATATATATATATATATATATATGTGTGTGTGTGTGTGTATGTGTGCGCGTATCTATGGTAATATTATCAGTTCCATTATAAGGAAACATTCGGCAGTGCTACTTTTTATTCATTTCACCCCATTTCACTTACCAAATTTCATATACACTACAGTTCAAAAGTCTGAGACAACCCCTGGTAATTTTTAAAACTGAGCCCAAAAGTAGTTGTTTTGTACTTTATGTAAGAGAAAATTATTAGCAGTCTGTTATGTGCCATACGTGATACACACTAAGGCGATCATGTATCTTTCGATACATGACTGACGAGACAGATTTTTTTCCCGTAGTAGGTTGCCATTTCTTTCTGCTGCAGACAAGTTTCCATCCAAGGCTATAGAAGCCGTTCTGTCCTACTATTTACCCATAGCTGGGGGAGGGGAGAAGAAGAGGATCCGTACCTTTTCCAAGGGTATTAGCACGTAAGTGAATGTAATGGATTCGATTGGAATTCGAACTCGGTTCTACGATTCCTCAATCCGAGCTGCTATCCATTAGTCCACCAATTATCACACATGCCTTAAAAATAGCGAGACATAATATTTTTATTAGAAATTTTATTATAAAAAAGAAAAAAAACATTTTAGGATTAACCTCCTTTAGCCTTGATTACTGTTTTTGGGATTCGTTGCAAATGTTTCTCAAAGTATAAGTTTGATAATTGATTCAAGTAAGAAGTTTTTCACTTATATGATTGATGTTACCTCCAGCATCCCGACTCCCGAGTTTCGTTGCCTGACCCGTCCGTCCACACGTCAAGAGGTATCAGCAATTTGTTTATACTTCTCGATTTTTTCTTTCTTATATGTTCTTATCATTGTTAGAAGTTTTTTTTACATAGTGTGTGCGTTTGTGCGTTCCCGCGCATATGCCCATGCGCCCGTCTGGGCGGATGTATGTACGTGTGATGCGTCGTCATTATTTATATTAGAATATATAGTTTATATACATTATTCGGACTATTGTCCTCATTTTTGTCGCCATATTTATTAAAATGTTTCGGCCGTTGTATGCTCCGGCCTTCTTCAGGTGGTTGGAATGTCGAATTAAACCCTTTATTTCGCTCACTGGGGTAGACTGTTCTAGTTCCACGTGCCATGTCTAATGGATGTCAGTTATCAGTTATCTCCTGTTAATTTTCCCTCTGAAAGTTCTCCACTGCCTTAACCGGGTATTGAACTCACACTCCTGTCACTGGATCTAACTAACGCCTTTATCCACTGTACCATGTGTCCTCAAGGACACATGGTACAGTGGATCGTACAGCGGAGCGTACAACGGCCGAAACGTTGTAATAAACATGGCGACAAAAATGAGGACAATAGTCCGAATAATGTAAATAATGTACATAATACCTCATCTCAGAAATATAGACAGATATAGTTAATATATATCAAAGTTATTTTATTGGATAAGCGTGTTTGAGATTCTGTCCCTATTAATAAATCGAGATCTCCTACTAAAGAAAAGTTTGCCTCCCGGCATGAATAATCGAACCCTTATCCCCTGTATTTAGGGCACCAAACGGAATGACAGAGGAAGTATAATAACGCTATCAGATAGTACAAGTTTCTTAGTAGAAAGTATTTTCGTTATGTGATTTTGACAGCGATGAACAAAAGTGTGCATATTGCAACTCACAAAGATCTGCATCAATGAAGATCCAACTTATTAGAGCCTCGTTGCAAGGGATATGTTTGCACCGCTCAATTTTTATCAGTCCGATAAGTTGATAGTTGAAAGGCAGCAAATCAGAGCAGTACGGTGCGTGTAGGACATTTGCAACATGATCTATGGACTTCAAAATGGTGTGGAGTCTGGCATTATCGTGTTGCACACAAATGGATGTTTTCTTTTCGAGACTGAATTTGAAAATTCAGTTTATCAACGTCGACATGTAAGATATCGACTTTCATTACCCAAACAAAAGTTTACTGATTTCGTCATGAAATTTTCTTTGATGGGGAATTCACATTTTACCATCACGTAAGATATCGTTTTTTATATGCTAAAGTTAACTCAGTACAAAGGCCCCAGAGCGGCTCAAATTATAGGGTTGCTATTAAAAGGGTTATAATAAAAACGTTATATAAATGAAATAGAATGTGGTAGAAAATGACAATTATGATGATAAGGAGGATAGAAAAATATTGAATTGATTTTGGCACATATTGGTGACACTGCACCTTGTCACTGGTGCTAAGGTAACCCCTAGCAAACAGGCTTCCATCCACCTAGCCTGCCGGAAAATTTACATGTTCTAATTTTTCTGTTATTCCAATTTTGTTACCAATTTTGATCTTCAAAAATTTAAATGCAATGCCAATCGTTATCTTCTATCTTCTTAATTCTTGTTTTTTTATTGTCCTCTCTCCGTAATAATGTTTTCTTTTTCTAATATTCTCTAACACCCAGTAACACCTTGTGTCTTAGAGGCTTTATTACCTTGAATAATGGTGAATTCATTCAAAAACCTATCACTATTTCCATGGCAAAAGTTCAGAGGAGCTCCATTATTTATTCACACCAGTTCAGAACTTTACATCTAGGACACGCCACTTCCACGGAGTTGAATCAGCCACATTTCCTTCTCATTTCAAATGTAAAAGAAAGTTCCTCTCAGACAGCTACTAAACCGCTACTTTGTGGGACATACTCCCACGTGGATGCTTCTCTGAACAGTAGAATCCTAACCTCTACAAAGTCAAGCGTCATTCAATATCTATCCTCCTCATCTTTATAAGTTTCACATCCTAACACCATAGCTTATATTTATATCACAGAGTTCATTCATCATAACCATTTTAAGAGTAAGCCTCTAACTTGAGTAGCTCTCGAGCCTTGTATTTGACAAATTTTTGTATAAAAAGTAAATAAGACAGATCATCATCATGCTCGGCGCGTAAATATTATAAAGGAATAAATATGAGTGTCCGATATTCCTAGTGAAGAAAAAGAAAGAAATATTTAAATATCCCCTCTTAATTAAGTTTATATGACTTACTCGAAAGAGGAGACTTTAATAAAAAAAAAAAAATTATGACAGACCCAGTTCTTATGTCTGTACTGAAAAAATATCAAAATGATTTTTAGAGTAGCTACTCACTTACATGTGCGTTATTTTATCTGACATGAAAAAAAACGGATCTTTTCTTTAGTTGGTGTGTTTAGACAGTATCTCGTATATATAAAGGATTTGTGGCGTGCTTGCACGTGTACGTTTTGGGTGGAGGTTCTCAAGTTTAGAAAAATGAATCCATTTTATTGGGCGTATCTGATTGTGCCTTGCAAACACCGGGTGCTCAAAAGCAAGTCGATCACTTTGAACTTCTTAAATGATTAAAGATCAGGCTAATTTGGTTTTCAACTAGAAAATTTTAAAAACTTCGACTTAATGATGAATGTTTCTCAAAACATACACACATGATCGAATGGTAGACAAATCGCTTGAGCCCAAAACAATCAACAGCAAAAAACAATAAGAAACAGCAACAACAAAATCTTAAATTGGACGACCTGAAACCCCCTGAAGAAAGCCGGAGCGTACAACAGCCGAAATGTTGTGATAGATAGTGCAACAAAGATGAGAAGAATAGTCCGAATAATGTAAATAGTGTACATAATACCTCATCTCAGAAATATAGGCAGATACTGAAAGGCGGAAACCTTGTAATAAATATGGCGACAAAGATGGAGACAATAGTCCGAATAATGTAAATAGTGTACATAATACCTCATCTCAGAAATATAGACAGATAAAATATGAAATGATCCAATATATTTTCCCAAATAAAGCAACTGAGCGCATGCATCAATGCAGATTTTTATGTAAAAAATCTACGATATCCACGTATTTTTAACATACAAAGCTGGCAGACTGAGTTGCAGTATTCTGAGTAGACAAAACAGCGCACACCTCGTTCATGTAAGAACTAGTGCTCATCAAGTTCCTCTACAACAGGTTCTCAAACCTTTTCCTTGCGTCTATCCTTTCGTGTCATCCGACTGTGTTGGCGTACACCTTGAAAAGATGTGTTAGAGTACTCAAGGTCAAATGCCGTTAACATTCGGGGCTGGGCGTGGGCTTGATGTGCGCAAGGTGAAGTGAAGGGGAATACAGAAAACTAATTGTTTCTTCTAGAAGAAAAAAAGGACAGAATGTTCGTGAAAAATAAAATGGCGTGAAATGCCGAGAACGCGAGTGACTTCATCAGATACCATCTGGATACCTCTCACGAACTCTCAGAAGTACGCCTACCTTGCGCACAGCTCGTTCGTTGAAAAGGTGGGTAGAGAATAATTTTTGCAATTCACTTTCTCCAACGAACTTCATCAACTCGTTTAAATGATCTTTTGACATCAAAGAGCTATTGTCAAGAGTGATACTCAAAACAGTACAATGAATTTGGGAAACAAATCTTTAGCAAATGTGTCCGGAAACTGTTGCTTAACTGTGAAAATGTTCTGTAGGTGAGCAGTCTGAAGGTTTTCCCTATGATGTAGACGCAGGTTCGAACCAACTGAAAGGCATTTTTGTTTAGGAACACTCCCAAAAACAAAGTCCACTAGACATAAATTTACACTTTGTTTTAAAAATAAAATAGGTATGTTTAATCAAAACACGCTTATTCATTAAATATATAGTTTAATGTAATAATAATACATATATACATACGTATTATAAAATATATTTGAAGGTGTGCGGTATTTATGGATACAACTGCTCTTATTTACTCGTCATAGAGAACCCTCCCTGTCTCCCATCAGAATGGCAAATGCCCAACTCCATGTGAGCATCTCTCTGCACCTTGGTCTCAAGCTTTCCACTGACCTGAGGTAGAACAACTACATTGAATCAATAGATCCATCTACCGCAAGGAACGCTGGTTTTTCTCGCCCATCTTTCAGATCTACAAATCAACCATTTGTTCTTGCATTGAATACTGTTGCCATATATGGTCTGGTACTTCCGCTGTTCGTCTTCAGGTCCTCGACAAAATATAGAGACGCATATGCAATGTGATAGGTCCTGATCTGGCATCTCATCTACAGTCACTTTCTCACAGACGTGATATGATGTCACTCTGACTTTTCTACAAATATTTTCATGGCAACTGCTCTGAGAAGATACTTTCACTGGTACCTCAACTGCATGAATTTAAACGTGCTACAAGGTCTGCAGCTCGGTTCCAGCCATTCACTATTGAAACGGTTAAATGTAGCCGTCACTTCTACTCCAACAGTTTTTTTTATCTCGCACTTCCCTACAGTGGAACGCCTCCCCCTACTTGTTTCATTAAAATATTAAAATGTAATGTCAATCGATATCTCCTGATGCCCGTCCTTCTCTGTATCCTTTCCACAAATACGCCTCTTTTCTCTTGGTCTCACTCTGAGTAACCTCTTGCGTGCTAGTGGCACTCCCACTCACTTTCAAATTCTTAAAAAAGTGCTCAATATACTGGGGAAAGAGCGTGTGTAATTATAAGAGTGCGCATTGAGGCCAATACTGAGTAGCGACTGTCTTTTTAATGCTTGAACTCATTTGGCAATAAGACCGAATATTGCGTTTAAGTATGCAATCGACCGTGCCTACACCAGGTGTTGATCTCAGTGTCCACACACACATATATATATATGAACATTTCTCCGATTTAACCAGTAGAGAAGACAATATTTATGAATAAAAATGACAATAGGAAATTGTAATTTAGTAATTGCTGATGCGTTTCGTCCAATGTGGACTTTATCAAAGCAAAATACGAAATGGATTTAATTGAACAAGGTAACTAATAAAAACAAAAACAGAATCCCCCTAGCAACTGGAATGTAGTGAAACGCTATTTTCATATTGTTAACGGAAAATAACGTCAGTATTTGTCACGTGTGGAGAATATTGTCATTATATCTGTGTTGATGTATTCAACCATTTTCTTTTGATTTTATGAATCTGTTGTGTACATTTGTTTGTGACAGCAGTAATTTTGTTAAGAAAGGTGAAATGGGGAAAAAACCTGGGTGTAGATTAATATTTAGATACTGTATAGAATATATATATATATATTATTCCTCACCTGTAGCATGATTTAACAGCTTTGTTATATTATATCGAGCATTATTTTATTGACACCAACAGTCATTGTACTGAAGATTAAAATATGTAGCAAGTCATTAATAATTTACTGAGTTTAATTTTAATCCTCAGTGATTATTGGATTTATTCACTATTATCAGTGTTCATCTTCCATGTGCCGTATCCCTTTAGGTCGGGGTCAGTCATGGCTCTCCACAGCTATCCATCCTTTGTAAATCTTAGAAATGTTTCTTCATTTACTATTCCTGTTCTGGAATCCATTTACTCAAGCTCGTTAGGTAACGTACTCGATGATTCCCTCTTCCCCTCTATATATCCTGTGAGTGTTAAATTCTCCAAGCACACTTTCCTCTTTATGTTTCGGAAAATTCAACTGTATTTTTCTTGTCCTAACTAAAATTGTCTTTTTTTGTTTCCATTTTCCTCAACATTTTCTTATTACATCTTCAGTGCATGATATTCCCATCATCCTACTGCAGAGGTACAACTCCGTGCACTCAAGTCTTCTTGTGAGGAAATTCTTAATATTAGATCAATATCTTTATGGTTTCATCTGTTTGTGGTATTTCATTAGACATTTGCAAAAGACACCGTCCTAAATAATGATAGTAATTTAACTAAATAGATTTGATGGTCAAGTTAATTGGGATATAATAGTTTTTAGGTTTCTGTTTTGAAAAGAAATTATTTATTTTATTTTCAATGTAAAACGAAAATATGGCAAATTAGTAAATCTTATTCCCAATAAAAAAGACATAACCTATTCCTAATCATGGAAGGGAATGAATAGAAACTCTATTAATAAGATGGAATTGGTAATTATCAGTAAATTAGACAGAATTCACAATATTCTGTAATAAGACAAAATAAGCAATCTTTGGTAATAAGATCGAATTCTCAATTTTTGATAATATGATCAAATTCACAATCTTTGATAATAACCGGAATTTACAATCTTCGACAATAAGATCGAATTTGCAATTGGTAGTAAGACCCAAGTCGGAGTCTTAGATGATGCCAAATTCGGAATCATTGGTAGTAAGAATGAATACGGAAAATTTAGTAATCAGACCGGATCCTGAGTCTTTGGTAATAAGATCGAATCTGGAGTCATTGTTAGTAAGACCGAATCTTGAGTCATTGTTAGTAAGACCGAAAACCGGTGTCTTTGGTAATGAGATCAAATCTGGAGACTTTGTTACTAAGATAGGATCCGAAGTATTTGTTAGTAAGACCGAATCTGGAGACTTTGGTAATAAGACCTTTCAAATCTCAATTTTTAAGAAACGAAAGATTTTCGATGAATGAGAAAAGGAAACTTTGACCGGTTGCTGAACTTAATTTTCTTCACTAGCAAAGTAAATCTTTTTAGAAGAGAATATCACAATCACGTGACACGTTTCCCATTAGGGTCGTATGGTGATCAGATCGATTGTAGCAGTAGTACCAGAGTTGATTCCTGGCTAAGATAGCCTGACGGAGCCAAAACTTCTCCTAGACCTATTGTCACTCAAGTCTGTCCTGCTATTTACCCATAGCTGGGGGGATAGGAGATGGATTCTAACCCTTCATAAGTGTGTTAGCAAGTAAGTGAATCTAATGATCACTACAGGAATTCGAACTCGGCTCTCCAATTTCTCAGTCAGTTATTCCATTGTGCTCCCAGTAAGGAATATAAACATTTGTAAATAGCAATCAGAAAGTTTTATTATTAAATCACTACAGGTTTTGTACACCCCCACCACACACACACACACATATATATATATATATATATATATATATATATATATATATATATATATATATATATATATATATATATATATATTATAACACTTACAGTCAAAACGATTTCATGAAATTATGTTTACGTCATGTTGCTGACATATGCAAATGTAAAAAGAGATTTTAATAAAGAGGCTGTATTCATTCTGATTCCATTTTCCACGAAGGAGATATCAGCGAAAAGAAATTGGACAATTTGAACACGTGAAAGCAAAGCGCATTTTCATTTTTCAAGAAACACATGTTTATCTTGTTTAATAGCAAATGATTTTCTCTTCCGGTGGGAGTGTGCACAGAGTAAAGAATTTTCTTTATCTTATACACCCGCCATGTTTTATTGCTTTAGTTTTTTACTTGGAAATTTTGTCGGACAAATGACTTTTTCTTTTAGATCAATATCTTATCTTTTATTTTGTTGTTATTTTCACTTTCGTTTCTCTGTCTTTGTTTTTGTACGATCCAACGTTTGACATCGTCGGAAAACATGTAAAAAACCCTAAGATAGAAATATATAAATGTTAATATCATATAGAAAGTAGAACAATTGATTCTCAGGAAGAAACTTGAAAAAACAAAACAAAGAATTACAAAAATATATATGAAGAAGATATTGATTAAATTAAGGGTGGAGAAGAAGAATAGAAGAAGAAAAGGAAGAGAAAGAAGAAAAGAAAGAGAAAGGAAGAACAAAAGGATGCGGATAAATTTAATTTTTGTCGATTTGTTTTTGACGGTTTACCAACCGTTTGTGATTTATTTTGGATAGTAAGAATAATTCTTTAACTGTGAGTGAATATTGCATTAATGAATAATTTGATAATAACAAATGATTTTTCCAGATACAATTTCTGCTATTTAACCCATAGTTGGGGAGGGGAGATACATTCATACCTTTCCCAGGAATATTTGCGCGAGTTGATATCGTTAAAACTGAAGAAGAAGAAGAAGAAGAAGAAGAAGAAGAAGAAGATGGGAAAACGTGAAACAGTTTAACGTAAGTTAAATGTAGAATAATACAAGAAAAAACCCCAATGTGCAATCCTTAGTAATAAAAAGGAAATGCATCCGACGATATGGACAGTAAAAGACAGACATTTATCATATTCTGTTTTTCTCTAATGAAGCATTAATTGGTAAAAAATAACAGATGAAAAACTGTTTATATTTCTGAGATGAGGTATTATATACATTATTTACATTATTCAGACTATACAAGAAAACTGGAAGACCTCATCAGCAATTGTAGCTACAGCAAAGTGAAAAAGGATCCTACAATGAAAACGGAACGCAAACTGTCACAGATCCTAATCAAGAAAAAAAGATCACTTCGCACCTAAGACATATAGGCAGTTATCGCAGTGTTATACCAAGCTACCTCACATATACGGTCTCCCTAAGATTCACAAAGACGGTATTCCGCTCAGGCCGATTGTTAGTTGCTAAGGCTCGGTGTGCCACCATCTGAGTCGCTTCCTTGTAGATATAATTGACCCATTGATCGGAAAGTCTCCTTCATATGTCCGAAACTCCGCCCACTTCGTGGAAATAATCAAAGATGCTCCCATCCTATCCAACCAGATGGTGAGCTTGGACGTGGTGAGTTTGTTCACCACGGTACCCACGGAGGAGGCACTCTCAGTAGTCAGAGACAGATTGACCTTTGACTCTTCCCTAGAAGAACGGACCAGTATTCCAATAGATAATCTGATTGGAGATGTTGACTTTCTGTACACAAACAACACACTTCGGAATGAGATCACACATATATCGACAGGATGAGGGCTTACTAATGGGCTCGCCATTATCACCAGTAATGGCGAATATATACATGGAATACTTTGAGGAAATGACATTAGAATCTATATCTCTAAAGCCAACTATATGGTTAAGGTACGTAGATGACACCTTCATACTCTGGCCAAACCAGGAAGATGTTCAGGTTCTACTCGACCATGTGAACGCAATAAGACCTTCGATACAGTTCACAATGGAGAAAGAGAGTAACAACACACTCCCATTCCTGGATGTTCTAATATCTCGAACAGGGCATGGTTTTAAGACATCCGTATACCGTAAACCGACATTCACCTCAATTTCAACTCCCACCATCCATACAGCGTAAAGAAAGGGATCGTCCGTTGCTTACAACACCGAGCAAAAGTCATAAGTGGCGACCCAGAGACGTTAGATAAAGAATTGGTCAGTATAAGTAGTACACTACAACGTAACAACTACCCTGGATACATGGCAGCAGCCCCCCAAAACTGGGATAGGCGGGTACAAGAGGAGGAGGCCAACAACACTCAGAAAACAGTCTGCCTGCCTTATGTGAATCTGCGGTCCATATAACATCAGGACAACCTTCAAATGCTTGACGACACTTCGCAGATATCCTTCCCGAGTAAGACCCCCCCATAGAGGAGAACATGACTAAAGACTGTGTGTACGCTATCCCGTGCAGCTGCGGAAAGGAATATAAAGGAGAGACAGTCGCCCCCTCAAGGTAAGGCTTCAAGAACACCAGAAAGCTGTAACACGAGGGGAAGTAGAAAAATCAGGCGTGGCTGACCACATGTGGAGAGAGAAGGGAGAACACCGCCCTCTGTGGGATCATGTTGAGATCATTGACAAGGAACACCATTGGAAAATTCTTAAACTTAAGGAATCAGCACATATGCTATTCCACAAAAATCTCCTGAGCCGACCAAGCATAGAAATAAATACAATATGGCAACCTGTAATAAGGAGTGCTAGAGAAAAGCAATGATAACAGCATAGTTGCAATATGAGCTCTGGTAAAAACATGAATAACAGCAAAATTGCAATATGAGCACTGGTAAAAATGGTTGCTGAAGACATTAGGTTTATAATAGCCAGAAATTCATACACAGATGGCACAGTGGATAAAGGCGTTGGTTAGATCCAGTAACAGGACCCAAAGAGTGTGAGTTCAATACCCGGTTAAGGCAGTGGAGAACTTTCAGAGGGAAATTAACAGGAGATAACTGATAACTGGCATAGTCCAATGGGCGTCGTTATAGACTTAGCTCTCAGACTAAGGGTCTTTGACTCACCTACACGTCCGTCGGTGTTTATGACGGACACCAGCCAATCATATTCCATCAAACATGGCACGTGGAACAAGAACAGTCTACCCCAGTGAGTGAAATAAAGGGTTCAATTCGACATTCCAACCACCTGAAGAAGGCCGGAGCGTACAACGGCCGAAACGTTGCGATAGATATGGCGAAAAAGATGAGAACAATAGTCCAAATAATGTAGATGAAAAACTGTCACTTGAAATCTACTAAAAATGTACTTTTCATCTTTTTTACACGAATTATAAATTTCACAAAGAAATTATTCAAAACTGAATAATTTTTAAGAAACGACAGATTTTCGATGCATAATCAAATGAAACTTAGACTATTCTGTTGCTGAACCTAATTTTCTTCACTAGCAAAGTAAATCTTTTTATAAGGGAATATCATAATCACGAGACACGTTACCCATTAGGATCGTAGGGTCATCAGATCGATTGTAGCGGTGTTGATTCCTGGCCAAGTTAGCCTGATGGAGTCAAAACTTCTAGACCTATTGTCACCCAAGTCTCTCCTGTTGAAGCCATAGTTGGGGAGAAGAGATGTATTCATACCTTTCCCAAGGATATTCGTGCGTAAATTGATAAAATTAAAACCGAAGAAGAAGAGAGGAAAACGTGATACAGTTTAACGTAAGTTAAAGGTGGAATAATGCAAGAAAAAGTGAATGTGTAGCGTCAGTCCAAATGAGAAAACTGCTTAAGAAAGCCATGTCAGTTTTGTGCTATGCAAGCTTAGGCGATCATGTATCTTTCGATACATGACTGACGAGCAAAATTTTTTTTTCCCTTAGTAGGTTGCCATTTCTTTCTGCGGTAGACCGGTTACCATCCAAGGCTATAGAATCCGGTCTGTCCTGCTATTTACCCATAGCTGGGTAGGGAAGAAAAAGAGGATTCATACCTTCCCCAAGGGTAATAGCACGTAAGTGAATGTAATTGGAATTCGAACTCGGCTCTCCGATTCCTCAATCCGAGCCGCTATCCATTACTCCATCTTGTCTCCTCAAGAAAGGCATAATAATACGAAAAAGCCTTTGTTCTAAGAAATCCGTTTGCAGCATCGACAGCAGTAAAACCTTTGATACTTAAACAGTAAGTATAATAAAAATTATAAAAATATGCACAGTATTTTCTTTTACCTTTCATCAGCATGGCTGATGCTAACCTCCAGGAGAACATCTTCTGGCCCTCACGTTGTTTACTGTGTCAGAATTTATCCTGCACATTTATAAGTCTAATATTCGCCTGTGCATCACGTATTTCTGCCACAGTTCTTCTAGAGATTTTTGACTATATCCAAAGAAGAATCTGCAATGTTATTATTTCTAATATGGCATATCGGCTTCGGTCACGTTTCCACCGCCGTGACGTAGCTTCTCTCTATTTTTTTAAAAAATAAATATGTCCATGGAGGCAAAGGATTAGTTCAACTAAAATTGTCTTATAAAATTACAAAAATCGATCTTCATATATACCTGGAAACTTCAGAAGATTGAATGATGATTTTTGTCAAAGAACATGAATGAAATAACATACTGATATGTCCCGGAAAGGGACATATTTGAACGAAGTAGCTAAGTAGTTTTGGCTACTATAACTAAGTAGAATATGGTAGCAGTAATCCATTGGTACGCGTCGTAGTCGTAGGTAAGAAGTGTAGATCAATGGCGTAGTCCAATGGGCGTCGTTATAGACTTAGCTCTCAGACTAAGACACTTTGACTCACTTACACGTCCGTCGGTATTTATGACGGACACCAGCCAATCATATTCCAATGATGGGGAACACAGGTGTACGCATATTCCATTATATCACATACTTTATTCAGTAATAAAGGAAGCCAACAAACTCAATATGGATTTTCAAGTAGGTGAAGAAATGCAAATAAAATATAATACAATTACTGAAGCTGCAAGAACCTTAAAAAAGAAAGCAAAGGCCAATACAATCGATCAGATACAGAATCGATGTCAGGATAAACCTTTTCACGTTCAATATTCTGCCCGTACCAAACAAGCCGTACCCATCAGTGGCACGGTGGATAGCGGCTTGGATTGAGGAATCGGAGAGCCGAGTTCGAATTCCTGTCGAATCCATTACATTCACTTACGGGCTAATACCCTTGGGGAAAGGTGTGAATCCTCTTCTTCTCCCTCCAGCTATGGGTAAATAGCAGGACAGACTGGGTTCTATAGCCTTGGATGGCAACTGGTCTAGGAGAAGGAAAACTATGAATTCAAAACGTAGTGCACCAGGTCTCTGTAATTGGCCTTTCAAAAAGTGTGGATGGTCCTGCACGAAACCTTCACCACTATAATCAAATCTCATGTGCTGTACATGTGGGTTGGGGACCGCTTGTGAATTCCAAATTCCCATGAAATTCCAATATTGGAACCGGCTAAACCCACCCCGGGTGAATGCCGTTACAGGTACATCAGTGGCTACGTAGTGCGGGTGTTGAAAGATGAAACTAAATGTTTTATTCTTGTTGCACAGGACAAATGTTTGCTAAGTAGAAATTACCAAACTCAAATACTGAAAATTGTTTAACCCAAAATGTAGATTCTGTGATAAATATCCAGAAACAATTGACAATCTTATATTAGACTGTACGGTATTTGTACCCACTTAAAATAAAACCCGGCATGACAGAGTGGGCCAATATCTACATTGGAAAATATGCAACTTTTCGGAAAGGTAACTGCAAAAATGGATAGTAACTAGGATTGAAAATAATGTCATAATCAAGATGCTGATGTTCCACACTAGTTTAAACAAAAGGAAACCCGTATCAATATTGGAAAGGGCATTGATTGTTAGTGAAAAATTGCCTTCATTTAAACATTCTATAAATTTTACTCAAAAGAAGCACTAGGTGTTCGGTCAACAAAACGGCTAATATTAACATTACAATGAAGTAAAATTGAAAACGAAAAGAGAGAAAAATATGAAAAATTGTGCGAGAAAAGTAAAAAAAAAAATCTGTGAAAGACCATGATCACTTATGCTTTGAAAAAACACAGTATTTAAAAATATCAATGCAGAATTGGGAGGAGTATTCATGGAGTACCATTTCTGAAATCAGTTGGAATACTGAGAAGACTTTGGAGTAATGAGGAGACTTTTTGTCACTTGATCTCCACTGAAAGCCAATAAATATGACCGGTGTCAAAAGTAGTAATAGAAAGACGCTCCTTCAAAACAACAAAAAAATCTTAAACAGTGAAACATGAAGGGAAATTAACAAAATCTAAATTCCCCCACCCCCTTGAACATGGCTGAAGAAGTGAGCGATAGTGCTTGGGATAATGGTCAATACGAACAATTTTTGCATTTCTTTACTCCCACCAAACAGAAAAATGAAAGAATGGTGGAAATAATAACTAATAACTAAATAAAAAATTAATTAAATTTCCTTGTTAAATATATTATTTAACGAAACCTGTTTAAAAGAAAGGTTGCTGACCATATATATATATATAGAGAGAGAGAGAGAGAGGGAAGGGGAGGCGGGATTGGGGCATTACGGGACGTTTTTTTTTTTTTTTTAAAGATTTACTGGAAATACTGGCGTCGCACGGTGGATATAACCCGAGCGGATTTTGCGCACGAATGTTGTCTAAAAGATATTTGATTTCTTTGGTTAAAAATGCCCTTTTAAAAAATTTAGCAACAATAAAGAAGTGTAAATGAGGTCAAGGCAAAAACCACAAAATTGCCGTGCAATACATTTCAGTGCACTAAAATGGTCACGTATGTCGTTAACAAAAATATTTGTTTTGGTGCAGAGTTCAAAATAACTTGAGAGAGAAAGGAAAAAACCTTATTCTTAAATAGAACCGCTGGCAGCTCTTTGAACTTTTTTTTTTAGAATTTGGTTAACCACAGCCAACCAACAAATTTGGTTTAATTTGGTTTGAAACATTTCATGTTATTTCTGACCTTATCAGAATTTATCAAAATTGCAATCTCACAAGAGTGAAAAAAATAAATTTACTTCTGTGGTTAATGTCGAATCGACAACGAGATTTTATTTCACATGTTTCTTCGTTATTTAAAAAAAGAAAAAAATTCTGAGGGTTGAAAATTGAAATTTCCAAATTTCTTTTCCCTTTATTTTTCTTATTTAAAATTTGATTTTTTCAATTCTTGATTTTAGTAATTTTTTTTATTTCCATTTTGGCAGTTAAAAGTGTTTTTTTTTGGTTTCGTTTTTACACTCTTAAAGTTATTAAATAAAATGACTTAACATTATTTCGAATTTGAAACCCTGCAAAATAGCATGGAAAATGCTGAGAACCAATTTTATTTGATCCTACGTCCAGACTGTACCATGAAAAAGAAAATATATTCCTTCTACAGGGCTTAGTTAAGATCTTTGTAGGACTCTAGGTCACAGCTACTGCGAAGCCTCAGTAATATTAAAACAAAAAAAAAAAAAATAAAGAAAATTTGAATTTATTTTTCAAAGCTAAATAAATTTAAATTCAAACATGTACTGGGTATATTTTACTTTGTGCGATTTCTCTAAAAGCTAAATTAGAAGTTCTATTTTTTATATCAGTTTTAGCACAATACAAGGCCACTCAAGGTAGAGGGTACTGTGTGGTATTGTATGAGTATAAGGAAAGGCAAGAATTGAAATTCATAGCTTTATGCAGGTAAGATAAAGGTTAACCGTAGTATTGAAGACGTCAAGATTGTAGTGTTTGGGAAAAACATCCCGTCGGGAGTCCGTTCCACAAAGCAGCAGTTGTTGGGAAGACGTTTTCCGAGTGGAACTTCTTTCTTACTAATGAAATACGAAGGGGATATGAGGATGATTCATTCTTGTGTACGTGGCATAGCGGGTTCCAGTTGCAAAGAGTAGGACTAGTGAGACCAAGGAATGTATCTCGGCAGAAAGCATGTCATAGAAATAGCGATAGAGTACCGAGAAGCTCGCGATGTTTGTCTATGGGAAGGGGATTGTAGGGTGGAAAATTTCATCACTTACAAGGCGGCATAGACGCTTTTGAACAGAACAGAAAAGTGAGGTCTGACAGTCTTTAGAACATCTTTAAATATCATGTGATTAAGTTCGTTCCGTCATTAAAATTGACAAAATTACGTTTCTGTCTTTGGGCAGAGTGCACTCAGGGGCGACTCCGTCAAAGGACAGGAAAATTATACTGAGCGGTGCCCAGCCCTGGAGAACAGCTGCCTGAAGCCGCCCTCTCATTGTACCAGATAGAAGGATCGGTGTTTGCACCGAGGTCAGCACAACCGACGGTTGCGGGCAATTTTTGTTCCTTGCCCGGGTGTACGCACTCGGGTCCCCACCTAAAAAAAGACCTTGTGTCACAACTCGACTTAGAGGGGAGACAGAGTAAATACCATGTTTGTTTACTAAAAAATCATTAAAAATTGGTTAGAATGTTCGTTTTTTGATCATGAAGTCCGGGTTCGAATTTCATCATGGTCGATTAATCAGCAAGGTAACTTTTGGATATGCCTTAAAACAATAGCCCGAGGGTTGACCCAAGTTTTGTGAGTAAAATTGGATAGATGGAACTCTGTGGGAGTCGTTGATGGTTATGCTAGCACGAAATAAGAAAATTCCTGAAACTGTAAGTAAGGTCCGCTCAGCATAGTTGCAACATAAACCAAAGATTGGCTCTGTGGGTGTTGAACAAACGAAAATGTGCCTCAGCAGGCGTCTGCAACAGGGATTGGCTAGGCAGCCTAGTAGACGGGCATCCTCGAATACGATTCGCCATTACTTTTATTATATATATATATATATATATATATATATATATATATATATATATATATATATATATATATATGTGTGTGTGTGTGTGTGTGTGTGTGTGAAAGAGGTAAGTTATAATATATATAGTTTGATTCAAATGAAATAATTTTTTACTTATTCTCCGAAGGACCCCCAGCTAGCAGGGTAGGCCTTCGGCTGCTGCCCGTAAAGTCCATACATAAATGCAGCATTGGCCTTTAGCGATAGCACGTTTTGATTTCTTACAATGTAAACAAGATTAGCATGATTTGTTGTAACAGGAACGAAGGGTAACACAATAATAGATTTGGATGAAGCCATTTGAAAACTGAAATTACAAGGCAAGTTGGAAAGTCGCATACTGTTTCAAACAAGAGAAACTGTGTGTTTCGACACTTTTCAAATTTTCGTCTTACACACACACACACCCAAGCAAGTGACTCTCTCTCCGTTAAAAGAGAGAGACGGGATATATATATATATATATATATATATATATATATATATATATTTGGAGAGAGAGAGAGAGAGAGAGAGAGAGAGTGAGTGAGAGAGAAAATTACCACCCAGAATGGGCGTACGCCCCGCCTTCCAATTAAGCATTCCTGTTGGAACGGTCTGGCAAATGCATTTGCTGGTTGTGATAACGTTGATACCATTGAAAAATGTCTACTTTAATTATACCGAAACCAGAGAGAAAAGAAGATTGATGTTGTGGAAGTCTTTTATTGTTTGTGTCAACCTCCTGTTTTCCGTGAGAAGCCTTCAGGGGTAGTTCGCTTACGACTTCCGTAGATTGGTTTATTTGCAGACCGAGCGTTTGTAGAACTTCCTGCAGTAGCAATTCTCAGAGCGTCGATTGTCTGGTTTGGGAAGTCACACGAGGCAAAACAAATATATATATATTGAAACCCTAACAAGAGTGCGCACCCATATATATATATATATATATATATATATATATATATATATATATATATATATATATATATATATATATATATATATATATATATATGTGTGTGTGTGTGTGCGTGTGTGTCTGTACATATTATTTAAGTTATAGCTAGCCATGTGATATTGTCTGATGGGTGACAAAAGACACTTTGTTTAAATTCAACTGCACCTAGGCGTCTGTCAATCGGACATTTTGGCTTAGTTTCGAAAGTAAAAGGCGTTTCATGGCGATGTTTTATTGTCTTCCTGTCTGAAATTTTTGCACGAGAAATTATCACCATTTATATTATTTGAGATAATTATCTGAAATAAACTAAAACATTTTGCCTGTTTAAACGGAGGGTTCAGTTTGAAATTGCAAGCCTCTGATGAAGTCCAGAGAATGCAACGATCGAAATGTATATCTCTTTTTCTTGTTGTTGTGAAGCATTTGATTTGTAGCTCGGTATTTCAAGTGTAAATGACCAAAATGCCTGCACTTCATACTGAATCTGAGAAATTCATTAGCTTTTGTTCAGTTCAAATAACGACAATAATAAACTTTCTTCTTCACTGTCTTAAATTGTTGCGAACCCGAAACACTAACCCTCATAATAAATATTCATAATGCATTTTTATTAGAAAATACTACTATTATTATTATTGAGAGACAGAGAGGGGGTAGAGGGAGAGATAGAGAAGGAAGTAGAGAAAGAGAGAGGGTGAGAAATAGAGAGAGAAGCACATTAGAAAAGTGATGCTGGGGTACAAATATACAAAGCCCAATGTACCCATCATGTTACCCAATCTGATAAGAGTAGACGAAGTACGTTCTCAGCTAGTCTCCAATTGAGGGTGTTCTCAAGTATCTAGATTGGCGTCCTAAATTTTGTATCAGGTAGTGAAAGAATTATGTTCCGACCAAACATAGTGAGGTCGAAGAATGATGATGATAAAATGTAACTCCCAAGACAACTTGACTGATTTATTCTTCAAACTTAAAAAAAGCATGCCTCAACACCTAGCTATGATGTTCCCACTACTTCCGCTCGTGAATAAAGATGCGCAGTGTCCCCCCACCCCGGTCGTTAAATAATTATGATCAGGCAAATGACAAACAAATATCTGATTCTGAATAGGATATTGGTGCAGCTGACTTTAACTCACAAATATTAAATATGTGCATGTTAGCATCTCTAATCCATTACAATTAGTAGCCATGAGATCCATGCTTGAGAGATTATTATTATTATTATTATTATTATTATTATTATTATTATTATTATTATTATTATTTACCTTTCTTTGTGTAATACTAATCACTCCCAAATCTCAACTAGAAGCAATTTTTTTTTCTATGAAAAAATAAAGACTGATGAGGTGCCATGTAACCAGAGAGAAAAATACGTAATTGTGTTTACTCTATGGAGATAACGATATTTAAGACGTGAGATGTACTGATCATTATGCTGTTTTACAATTCATATATATTAGGACTTCCAAGGAATTTGATTCCCATATTTGTTCCATTTTTATATAATTCCTAAAGCCCCAATAACAAGTCATTTTGTCGTCTCGAGATGTCACATTCTAGTGAGTTATGTCTCAATGTCTTGTATGGCATTAGTTTCTCAAACATTTTCAAAAATGAGTTTTTGTCTGCTGGGTCATCAATGTCTATAAAAAGACATGCATTTTGAAAATAATTTTTCACAATTATCTCTGGTTGGTTTGCCTGAATTTGACTATCAGTTTGAACGTTGAAAAATTTAACAGCATGGTAACATCTTCATTCTATACAACTTGTAGTGACTTCTGTTCTCACCAATTCTCTTTGCAAAGGAGGTAGAATTTGAAACATATTGCCCAATATACAGGGTGTCCATAAAGTTCGTGTGCACTTTAAAAAACTTATAACTTTATTTGTATTTGCGATAAAAATAATCTGTAAAAAATGTTATAAAGTTTAATGTACCTAGTTTTAAGTATAGCTAAAATAACTAATGTGATTTCAGGCATTACTGTAAATCAGTTGGCAAATCTTTTCCGTGAACTGCAAAATCGTATTACCCTTTGTATTGCTAATGATGGAGTACATGTGGAAACTTAAATAAAATTTCGATAAAACCTCAAAAAATATATATTTGGTGAAAAGCCAGCGTTTCGACAGACATTATATGTTTCTTTCTTTATGTTTCTTTTAATAAAATAATCAAAGATTCAAGAAATATTAATATGTCGAGGTTGGCAGGAGGAGGAGGAGTGTCCCCCCCCTTTCAAGGCTTTGTGATCGAGACAACGTAAATAAAGTACGAGATCGTACAATTTATGGAATAAAAGGATAATTTGTTCAACGATCTATTTAAAAACATGACCTCAATCTAAAGACGAATAAATGGCAAACATCATTAGCAAGCAACTTCCGCAGGGCTATGACCTGATTTGCGTTCAAACATAAATAATTCCACTGACCTTGTTTTCGGTAACCAACTTTCTTGTTCGGCTTTTATTAAGATATGTTCACACTCAAACAGGAATATCAAGGTGTATCCAAAACACTTAAATTTTTAGCTCAAAGGGAAAACGGAAATAAGGTTTATGATAAAAAGGTAATGAAATAATTTTCTTTTACCGTCTGTCCGTGTGTCTCGTAGTCAGTTTGATTACTTTTTTGATTACCCGACATCGTTCATCTGGAATGATCAGCATCCTTTTTTTTCTTATGTCTATCATAATTATTTTAATTATATTAAACAAATGATTTAACATTTGTTAGCTCTGTACATATGAATTGCCAGTCGGTGAATTGCAGCTTGTGATCCAGAGAAGCAATCGAGAAACAAGAAGTAATGTAATGTCTCTTGCAGATGTCGATTGCTTCAGCAGGCTGGCATCAGATATCCAAATAATGCTCAGAAAATTAACACTTTCAGCGCTTGATGCGACAAACAAAAACATTAAAGACCGTTTTGAAGGATTGTGAAAGAGAAACATTTCCTTTGCGTTCAAATTAGATATTTTCTTTCTTATTGTATCACATCCTCCTTCTCTATCTTACTAAAGATCACCTTTTCTGAACTTTTATTTCCTTTTTCTTTCTTTCTTTGTTTCTTTCATAATATCTTTCTTCTTTATTCGTTTTTTGAAGTTTTTCATAGGGAATTTGTTATTTAAATTAACAATGAAAAAATTTATATTATTTGAATCTAAAATTGCTTACACATGTTACATTTCAGCAGAACTATATATATATATATATATATATATATATATATATATATATATGTATATGTATATGTATATATATATATATATATGTATATATAAACACACACACACACACATACACACACGTACATATATATATATATATATATATATATATATATATATATATATATATATAATAGCGCAAGGTTAGAGTTGGATGGTGATAATTTTCTTATAAATAAATAAACTACTGTGTTACAAGTCGAGATATTGCAACGGTCAATTTTCAATTAGTGTCTGGCGTTTTCCACATGCATATGACGCGAAGTTACATCAAACGCCTAGGGACATACATACATATATATATATATATCTTCTGTTTGTACGTTATATTTTTATCTGCTCTAAACGTATCTTAACATAAACAAATGGCATCATGTATTATAGATATGAGATTTCTAGAGAAATCATGGGAAAGTTGTTGTTTAAAAGCAGCAATTCGACCTTGCTAACCAGACACTTCTTCTGTAGCTAAATGGTATAGAACGCCAGGGTATATGTCGGTTCCGTGTAGGATATAGGTTCAATTCCTGTCAGGAAGACACATATTTTGTATGAAATCTCTCGCACATTCAGGTCGGTAAATGTAGTTAATACTGTTTAATATAAACAGATCATTTACTTAAATATTTGCATCTAAAAATAACGTATAAAAAGAATATATATATTGTGTGTTTAAGATGTATAATAGCATCCGAAAGAAAAGTGAAGATGATGGAGAATTTTCCATCATCTTTATACAAGACGCGCAATGCTTGCCGACACACACATAGATACATGTTTTTTTTTTTTATATATATATATATATATATATATATATATATATATATATATATATATATATATATATATATATATATATATATATATATATATATATATATATATATATATATATATATATATATATATATATATATATATATATATATATATATATATATATATATATATATATATATATATATATATATATATATATAAAATGAATGTACCTGAAAGCTCATTAGACCATATGCAGATTCAGGGGGTGTAGCCGTACTGACCACACTTGGCGGATTATAGGTGTTTTTTTTTTTTTTTTTTTTTTTAAAAAATTCAGAGTTGCCCAGTTGTCACCCAAGTCTATAGGACACAGTCGTCAATGTGATCAACTATACAATACTTCTCTGATCCTCTCTATATAATTATATGTTGCATATATGTATATATATGTATGTTATGTGAGCTGGTAGAAGGTTATCAACCCGCTCATAAGCCAAAAAACATTTCAAGGATATAGTTAAATGTGACCTAAAGACTCTTGGCGTTAAGGTTGAAGACTGGAAAACTGTTGCCGGAGATGGATCTGTCTGGAGAAGGTTGATTTGGGAATGCTGCAACAATTTTGAGCGGAAGGGAATTGAATATTCCAACAAAAAGCGCGCCATTAGGATGGGAGAAATAGAATCCGTGCCGGAGTTATTAAGACACCAACACACTTGCAGTATTTGTGGAAAAGATCACCTTCTCGGAGGCTGGTTGAACCAGTCACGTGAGATCGAACAATGCATGTCAGGTGAAAACTACTGCTGATTCAAACCTACCAGAAATACCTGCAGGTCATTTGTACGAATTTAGTGTAGGCTTCTCGCCTGTGGAACTCCCTCCCCTTTTCCTGTTTCCCTGATAGCTATAATCTCCAGCTATTCAAATGTAATGTCAATCAACGTCTCCAGATGCCTTGATCTATCCCCTATCCTTCTCTTCATCCTTTCCTCTATCACTTCTATTTGCTTTTGCTCCAACTTTCTGTAACCCCTTGCGTGCTAGTGGCTTCTCGCCATGCTTGGGGTGAAACGCTTAAAAAACCAAAAAAAAAAGAAAAAAAAAAAAGAAGAAAAAAACCCCCAAAAACCAAAAACCAAAAACAACAAAAAACAAGGTTTTTAAGTCTGTTGCTACGTGCGTAAGAGAGATTGTAAAAGTCAAGCTGGACTTAAGAATACTTTACAGGCCCATAGCTGAGCATTAGGTCGGGTAAAAATGATTGAAATATTAAAAGTCTGAATGAAAAACACAAAAAAAAAAAATACCAAAATTGGTTTGGTTTCGTATGTTTTGTTTTAAGGCATATCAACCTCAATGGGTTATTTAATGCCAACAAGATTTTTATTACTGGCAATATTTTTTTCCTAAAATGTATTGCTGGCAATATTTTTCCTTCAAAAAATTTATTGCTGGTATTAAAACCACGTCCACACCTTCACAGCGCCTTAACCCCAGATTGGGGGTCAACCATTTGTCCATAGCTGGGACGCTAACCGGTGCCACCACTTTGGTTCAAGGTGGACCTGAGAACACCAGCAACGAAGAGGTGATTCCACGCTCCTTAAAACCTTCTAATCAGATGTCTTGCTGACTTATAAACCAAATGACTCAGCAACGGTTTTTACCTGAGCTTATTGCAATTTGTGTGTTGTTATTCATTGCTTTTCTCTAGGACTCCTTGTTACTGGTTCCTATATTGTAATCATTTCTATGTTTGGTCGGCTCAGGAGATTTTTGTGGTGTAACATATGTGCTGATTCCTTAATTTTTCGTATTTTCCAGTGATGTTCTCTGTCTGTTATTTCAACCTCATCCCACGGGAAGCGGTGATCTCACTTTTCCCTCCATATTTGATCAGCTACGCCTGATTATTTTATTTCTCCTTGAGTTACTACTTTACGATGTTCTTACAGTTTTACCTTAAGGCGGCGGCTTGTTTCTCCTTTCTTACTACATCTGCACAGAATGATGTACACATAGTCCTTAGCCATGTTCTCTATGAGGGGAATCTTACTTGGAAAAGGTTTCTGCGAAGTGTTGAACCACTTTTGAAGATTTTCCTGATGTTATATGAACCACAGATTTTTTGTATTTTCTCCGATAATTCCTTCACATAGGTTCGGCAGACTGAAGCTATTTTCTGAGTGTTGTTATCCTCTTGTACCCTTATATACCAGTTTGTCGCAGCTGCTGTTAGGCATCCGGGGTAGTTGTTACATTGTAGGGTACTGCTTACACTGATCATTTCTTGTTCATATGTCTCTGGGTTGCCACATTACTTTTGCTCGATGTTGTAAGCAGCGGACGATCCCTTTTTTTACACTGAATAGGTGGTGGGAGTTGAAGTTGAGTTATTGTCTGGTGAATGTAGGCTTTCGGTATACGGATGTCTTGAACCCGTGCTCTGTTCGAGATATTAGTACATCCAGGAAAGCGAGTTGTTTTCTCTTTCCATAGTGAACTGTATCGATGATCTTATTAAGTTCACAATATAGTCCAGTAGTAGCTGGACTTCTTCCTGGTGTGACCAGAGTATGAAGGTGTCATCTACATATCTCAGCCATAGGGTTGGATTTAGTGATGTAGTTTCTAATGCTATTTCCTCAAAGTATTTCATATATAGGTTTTCCATTACTGATGATAAAGGCGAGACCATTGCTAAGCCCTCATCCTGTCGATATATGTCTGATTCTATTCCAGAAAGTCAGCATCTCCATTAGGTTATCTAATGGCATACCGGTCCGTTCTCCTAGGGATGAGTTCCAGGCCAGTCTGTCCCCGACTATCGAGAGTGCCTCCTACGTGGGTACATTGGTGAACAAACTCACCACGTCCAGATTCACCATTTGGTTAGATTGGGTGGAGGTATCTTTAATTATTTATACGAAATAGGTGGAGTTCCGGACATGCGATGGTGACTTTCCTATTAATGGGTCGATTATATCTACTAGAAAGCGACTCAGAGTGTGGCGCACGGAGCCTTGGCAGCTAACAATCGGCCTGAGTGAATCTTTGTGAATATTTGGGAGATCGTATATGTCAGGTAGCTTGATTAGAATCTGTGAACAATCTATCTCGGTGGAGGAAATAAAGGGTTCGGTTCGAAATTCCAACTACCTGAAGAAGGCTGGAGCGTACAACGGTCGAAACTTTGGGAATATGGCAATGATGATGTCCGAATAATGTAAATAATATAAATAATCATAATACCTCATCTCAGAGATATAGACAGCAATATTTTATGTTATAAATATGTAAATTATATGTATTAGGTTGGTGCAAAAATAATGACGTAATAATGTCGTTTTTTGACGTATTTTTTCACGTAAAAAACGACATTATTACGCCATTATTTTTGCACCAACCTAATAATTATAAATTATATTTCTATTAAATTAATATTTTCTATTAATTCTCTATTTATACTATTAAAAATTTCTCTCAAATTAAAATTATATGTCAATTAATTTGTAAATTATATGTAAACTTTCTAAATATGTGAATTATTTCATGGCTATAAATTAGTCATTGGTTGTTCAGGTCTTATGATAAGTTTTACCTTTTTTTAAAAATAATATTAGAAAATATAGTTCCATTTTTACGTTGTCGTGTTGAAAAGGAAGAAAGAAAATAAAAGAACCTAAAAAAATCACTTGCTAAAAATCGATACAGGTGTAGAAGAGATAAAAGGTATCACTACTAATTTGAATGTCGCGCTTTTAAATAAGTTTTCATACAATATTTATATTATTAACTTAATATTATTTCCATTTCAAAATATTTTTCTTCCCAACTATCATTTTGTACGTATATTATATTAGATTTCGTTCTTTTTTTTCTTTTTTAAATAGTTTTACTAATTTAATTTTTTTCTTTTGCTTTTAGTTTGTGATATTTGGCCAGCCGACATTGTGTTTCTGCTTGATGATTCTACAAGTATCTGGGACAATGATTATCAAAAACAAATGGAGTTTTTGTCCAGTTTCGTCAAAGACATTACCATTGGACCGAAAAAATCTCGTATTAGCGTCGTCACATTCAGTTCTCGCCCAAAGAACCAGTTTTGGCTTCGGGATCATCAAAGCAAAAACGAAGTTTTGAGTGCCATCAAGAATATCAACCGGATGTACGGTGACACTTACACTTCTGATGGACTTCGCATGATCCGAGAAAACAGCTTTTTGCCACGTCATGGTGGAAGAACGAAAGCATCGCGCATTGTGATCGTCGTAACGGATGGTAAGTCAACCATTCCGACCGAGACCATAGATCAGGCGAAGAAACTACACAACGCCAAAGCTACGGTATTTGCTATTGGTGTCGGACGAAGGGTTGACCCTGAAGAACTAAACGCTATTGCCAGCAGCACCAAATATGTGTTTACAGTAGATAACTACAGCGCCCTGGCCACGATCAAGAAGAAACTCTCTCAAAAGGTGTGCACGCTACACGTAACGAACGTGAGCGACTGGTAAAACAACGCATGCGCACAACTGCTCTTGCCAACTTCACTGCCATCCTTTTCAGCATCAGCATCAAATGGCGTTTAATTTAACAACTGTAGTAAATAAGAATCAACGAAAATAATGAACTTGTAAATTAGAAAATTTAGGTTTATTAGCGACCACACACACACACACACACACACATATATATACATATACATATATATATTCCTTTTCTTGCGTATCCCAGAGTGCTGTATTTGAAATTCTTTTCAAAGAGCTTTTTGTTTAATTTGATCATTAACAGTGCCGTTTCACGCTTACCGATTTTTCAAAATGCGTGGCTGTTTATTAATAACGCTACGGAAATTTATTGTTCCTATAACATGTTTTAAAATGAAGCAACAGGGAAGGAATTTAAAGAGAGACGTACAAACCATTTGCTATCATTCAAATGAGGAACATACTAAAATAACACCATGGGAACTAAAGATACAGAAATTTCAGTCTATGCATAGAAGAGAAACTAAAAAAGAATAATAAAATGTTATTATTAAACAGTCAACCATTTTGACAAACCGCTAAGCGTGAAACAGCGCTGTCTATGATTAAATAAAATAAAAATCTTATATATATATATATATATATATATATATATATATATATATATATATATATATATATATATAGGCATTTGGAAGATTTTCATCATGAGTATAGTTGCGATCAAATTTTGATGACCAGGACGTAAGAAAGACAAACTTAGACGTAGATATTGATTGGGTAGACAGATGCTGGTGAGGACAGGGATATAAAATGTCAAATTGATCTTCAAGAAACAATTGATTCGGTCTAAATTAATCATTGATACTCCGTGTGAAATATCGATCATTACCTCATCGCTACGACAAATTACTAATTTATAAATCGATAACCACATCATAAACAAACAGAAAAAAACAATATTAATTTTAAATTATGCGAATCAAATTCTATATATCTCGATTGTATCAACTGAAGATAGGCTCTATAAGTAGAAGTTTTATCCATAGAATATTTCTATTACTGGAACATTTGTATCTGTCAAATCCTTTTAATAGAATCGTCTCTTTTTTGTTGATACTAGCCAATTAGTGTTACTCGGGTTCTGTGTTTTATGTTTTAATTAATTCAGAGACAAATTAGCAAGTATATTTCATTGTTTTTAAATTTTAACGGGAGAAACAATTGGTCCGGAACACCTTTTCATACAAAAGCAAATTCAGGTAAATGCCAATCATTTCATTCAGACCAATGTGAACTGCATATTATCTTAGATTCTTTACGGGGTTTTACGAAGCTTAAGGTACTTTGATACAGGATCAAAACAAGAGAGCTCTGTGTCAGGATCAAACTCATAACACTAGTAAATGATCTAAGAGGTCAACTATTGCGCGATTACCGGAAATTAAAAATTTACATCTACACGGTATTTACTTATCTGGCATTTCACCACTTACATATATATATATATATATATATATATATATATATATATATATATATATATATATATATTGACTGAATTACATATGCAGCTTTATTGTACATATATTTATAATTTCTGTCGGCATACGATGCAGGCTGCAGTGACAATTCCAAGGTCGAACTGCTTATTCATCATTATTAAAGGATTTGAAGGCTTCTGCTAACGACTCCAGAAATGGATTTAAGTTCAACATCTGATCGTAAAGTTACACCTCTCTGCATCCTGTATCTTAGCCACACATGCTTACGAATCAACCTTACAAAAGAAGGAAAGATTTTTCAGTTTTACGCAAAACCTAATCTTTCGGAATTAAACGTCTCAGAATCAACTTATTTGTATGAAACTAAAAAAAATAATAACTAAAAATGTACAATATCGAAATAATATATGACTGAGGCAATTCTAGATTTATTTGCAATATAACTAAAAGAATTGTATTATATTTGATAAAAGTCTTCCAGTATAAAATTCTTTTTTTTAAAAACTAGATTATCTTTAAAATGTTGGACAAAATACCAGTGTATATTTTCACTTACTCACTGAGATATTTGATACAGTTTTTTCCTTTATTTTTAAAAATTTCACTGTACTTACAATCCCAAATCTTATCTTTTGGATACCTCAAAATCATTCATTATATGTGTAGATATCTACCTTTCTACTTGACCTTTTTATGTTGTACTTGAAAATATATACTAGTGTTGATAAAATTTAAACTTCTTGATAAGATTCTACACCTGGACTAAACAAAAACTTTGTCAAAAGTTACGTTCAACTACATCCATTGTTAGGGATAAAAGTCATTATTAGCTAGAACTCCTTGATTATGATTTCCTGGTCGGGGGTTAGAATTTATCCCTTGATGTTTTGTATTTGATATATATATATATATATATATATATATATAGAGTCTTCGAAGACTTATATCAGATAAATACATTCATTAAAAAAAATATTCACTCATAAATAATCATCATTAAGAAAAAATGAAAGAACATTTTGGAAACAGGAATATTATCTTTATTATCTTTATCTTTATATCATTCTCAAGGCTGCAAGGTTGACTTTTCACCTAAAGGTTAGGTAAGTTAGGCTCATTAGCAAAAGTTTAATTAAATCAAACTCGAATTACCAGGCAGGAATTTAGAAAATATGCAATATTTTCGAACAATAAGTGATTATATAACAATGTAATTGGGCATAGCGTTCACCCTTTCTCTTTTGACTGGTTTTTCGTTTTGATCTTTCTAATTTCATTGCGAAAAAGGAAACCAAAAATGCGTGATATCTAAATAGGCTAGTTAACTTGCATCATGTTGAGAAGTACAACACAAAGTGATGTTGACTGTTACTTGAATTCATTTAGTCACGAGTTCTTTCATCAACATCCTGGTTCGAGTTCAGAGGAAATCAACTAACCTTTCTTCTATGATTTATTATTATTATCAGTTTCATGCTTTAAAATTCGCTCCCCCTACAAAAAATCGTCTACATAATGACTTCTTATCATTTGCCATTCATCAATACTTCTCAGGCCAGACTTACTATTACTTAGGGTGACTTAGGACAAAATTATGTATGATCAAATAACTTCCCCCAGGTATATTTACCCGGCCTCCCCACCAAGGCTGGATGTGACACAAGCTCATTTTAACCTAGGGAGCCCCATGGGTGATTATCTAAGCGTAGCTTATAAGTGACAGAATTACGAGAGAACCAGCGATGATTGAACTCACTACACAGTCGTAATTATTCGATACAAGCTTGTTAACCATTACACGACGTCGAGGAGTCCCATATGCATATCTATGGGTATTTTTCAGCGCGTCCACGTCGCTAACGAATGTGATACAAAGTCGAGATTTAGAGAGGGTTTAACGGCAATATCGTAGAAAAATTTACCCCTTAGCACTTCTATTTCTGGGCACGACCCAGGCACCATGCAATAAACACATCCTTCTCCCAAAGTCCTATCGGGTAGAGAAGCCCTTCCTGGAGCTTAGGCTTGATATTTTTGAAACTTACCCAGCATGTACCATTGTTAAATCTTTTCATTTATTCAGGATATTTTCATTTGAAATGTCACCATGGACGGTTCTGTGATCATGCATAACCGCCGATTATAAAAAATACTGTTTTAACTGTGAGCCTGTCTCCAAAATATATGAATCCAATTATTTATTTCTTTGATATTTAAATCAAATAGTATATCGAAGATGCTATACAAATCGCAAGCCAAATTCCAGTTTTTTTTATTAATAATAGTGCATTTCAATTGAGCAGCCGATAATAAACCCGAAGGAAAAAAAATCTATCAATTATCTCCCCTTCTTTATATTTTTATTTTAAAAAGAAGAAACGTAACTTCTTTTATGGCTTTAATTTATTCAGTTATTTCAAAGACAACGGAATTTCATGATAATGGTAAATGTCAACATCTGGTGTTAAGATGATTAGTGCTGTGAAAAACATGGTTATTTTATTGATCTCAGGAACGGAATGGGTTAAAATATAAGACTGACTATCTATCTCTATCTCTCTCTCTATATATATATATTTGTGTATTAATTACATTAGAAATCTACTGTTATGACTGCATGTTGTCTTAAGCAAAGAATTACCCGTTAGTCCAATTGATTCAAGTTTTTGATTCAAGGATTAAATAGTAACTTTGAATTTTTACGAAAATTGTTATAAACAATTTGTTTTTTTTTCTCCTTATTTTTTCTTATTTCACACGTGAGTTGCGGTGAAAGACACAAGGCAGATTATAACATAGGAATTTATCTGTTAATTTTTCCAAATTATATCTTATTCGACCTCACTAGTAATTTGGAACCAAATCTTTTCCACGTGGACATAACAGACTTTAATAGTGAACACACACACGCTCACAAGAAGTAGTCGTCATTTTAACTGTTTAAAAATTCTTTGATTTAGTTTTTATAGTTTTTGACACGATTTTAGAGTAAAACTATGAGAAAATGGAAAAAGGTTTTCGTGCGACGCATTTCATCGGTCGAAAGTCATATTTACGTTAATAAATCATAAAGAAGTTGAGAATTTAAAATTTAATTCTTTTTAAATATACCTTTTTGGTATATAGTTTAATTGATTTCATTTTAAAATAGCTAATTTTCAAATTTTCAGCGTCCCCTTCCGTCTGTACGCATCTTTAGTCTCAAGAAGTTCTAAAGAATGAAACGTGTCACACGAAGTCTTTCTTCAATTTGCCATAGTTTTCCTTCTAAAACTGTTCTTGTAGTATAAAAATCTATATATTGTTTTCCACACACCCACATACATACACGAACACACACATATTTATATATATATAAAAGAGGACATTGAAGTCAACACACAGAGGTAACAGTCTGTTTCATGCTAAACGTAATCGTCAAGCCTGACGATTGCATTTAACATGAAATAGACTGTCGCCTTTAGGTATTGACTTCAATGTCGACCTTTATATTTACTTACACTCCATCTCTGATAATGAGCACTTTAACCCATAAATACACCATACCTTAAAAGTATATATTTTGCTATATATATATATATATATATATATATATATATATATATATATATATGAATTGGAACATAGGTAGACATATTCGCATAAATGTATATACACTCATACACACTTTCATATCGTACACACGCACAAATATAGTTGCATACATTGTACATATGTATATACTGTATATATTCTTTTTGTCAGGAAAAATTTCTTTATGTAAGTGCAGTTTATTTTTATTGTTTAATGTCAAAATCGTTCAGTTATATCCATGTTTGTTTCTCTGTGTTTCAACGTCGGGTACAGCATATCTTGACGCCAATCACATTCCGTGTCTTCGGCTTCATAAAAGGACACGAAAAAGAAAGAAAGAAAGAAATAATAAAAAAAGATGAAAAGAAAAAAAAAAAACAAACAATATCTCCCCAAAACTTTGTCCCTTTATTTTTTATTCTTTTTCCTCTCTTTCTTTATTGCTCGTATATTTTTTTCATCATCAATCTTATTTTATACATTTCTGCGCACATATCTCTAACGTGTATTATCTACATATATATACACACACACACACACATATATATATATATATATATATATATATATATATATGTGTGTGTGTATGTATGTAAACAAACCTTTCAAATATAAATCTAACAGTACGGTGACCGAATCTTTGTTTCTTGTCTACGTATTGAACTGAAAAATTGTGATTAAAGACATGAAAAAGTGAAACGTGATTTGAAAGAAAAGAAATATGAAACGACACTAACAAATTTAAGGTTAAAAAAAGAATTTTAAAACTATTTTTCTTAACTCAGTCTTCCGCAGTATTACTAAGGCTGCGAAACGCCGGTAGGGACAAAAAGAATTAAAAGATAAAAAAACTAAATGTATTTTTTTTTTCTGTCATTGGGTACATGCGTTTAAAATACGCCGAAACACATATACAGAACATACGTAAATGCACTCAGAAAGACATCCTTGTATGTCTATGGGGCCAGTTGCCAATGAAGAATACATCCAACTTTGGCCACTGACGTCAGTTGGGCAAATTCTCAAAAGCTGTAAGGAAAACTAATCACAAAGGCGCTCTTCAGTGTTTTTTGTTTTAGCCGTTTTAAAAGTGCCATTTTTTTTTTATAAACTTTTTTTTAATGAATTTCAATTTAAACTACATTTGATACCAAACTGCTTTTGTTGCATTGGGCAAAAGGATTATTCAGGTGTATTCTTGACTAATCAAATTTAACAAACAATTCAACCGAAGGAAAACATATATTAAAATGAATCCATTTTGAATTTGAATAAATATGTGCAATATTAAACTACATAACAACACAAACCTTGCATTATAATAATACACGCACACATACACATATGCAAACCCACCCACCCAATTTATATATATGTGAGAACTAAAAACATGGATTAAATCCGCTAAAAAGATTACATAAGGAACAAGTAGGAAAATCGTTCTGAATTATACATGTTTGGCGATTTATTTTAGTTTTATCAGAAATGTTTTGAATTGAGACCAGGTGGAAATCTTTCGATCCACGTGATATTTGCCTGACCAATGAAAATAAACAACATCAAATTCAAAATATCGAAACTTCTTTGTGTTCCCCCGTTCCCGACAAAAAAAACAAAAAAAAAAAACAAAAAAAAAAAAAAACAAAAAAAAAAAACTTTTGCGGAAGCTGCATTAAATAGCGAAACATCAAATTCATAAATATTTTCCTACTTGCTATTTATTTAATAAGAAACACATAGATACAAATCCAAGCATACGTTCAAATACGCCTTTATTTTCTCCAAGATATGCATTCCACAGATCTGTTCTTACGCAACAATTAAAAGATTGCATCTACACTTTGAAATGCACACACACAACTTTTAGTGCTCACAAAAAATGTAGATTTTTATGTGCAGACACATTCACACATGCGCGCATGCAAACAGGGGTTGCTTCTTTTTTTTTCAAAATAAAATTCAAATTTTATAATATTAATATATTCACATCGGTAAATTTCCTTTTCGGTATAAAAAGTTGTTTTTAATCAAACGTAATTTTCATTTTTTTAAACACATCTCCATATAAATGTTCATATTTTTATCGTGTGACCGACTTCAGTCATTGTTTGAAATTTATCTTCACAATTATCAATCGACACCTGAATAACATTTTCAGAAATTTTGCATAACCCATTAGTTCAACTGCGTGCTTGTAAAATTTGTCTTGTTTCAATATTCTCAGTGTAATCAAAATAGATATACCGTCAAAAATATGAATCGAACGAAATCACTTCAATTAATTAAAATTTGATTTTTTAAAAATCATTACACTCCAAGAAAGGCGATACTGCCACTAAGAGGCAAGGGGGTCTGTTGGGAGTGAAAGAGAAAAATTTAGCAGAAAGAACCGGAAACTAAAATTCTAGAAGGAAACATGGGATACTCTTCTACTCGTATTCAAAACATCAGGGAGGGTGTGAACCGGGCGATAGGTGATCTTGTTTAGTCCTATTGGTTTGTCTGCCTAGATTTTTTTTTAATATACCGAATACGGTTAACCTGCTGAATACTTGTAAAATCTGCAATATCTTTGTATTATATCTACTTACTAACACATCTATAGACCTACTTCAACTGACAATTACGCAACAGACAATAATGTACTTAGAGTCACGCACACGGTGTTATCATAATTTTGAAGGATTTTTCAAATACAATTTGACGAAAATTTTCCAACCAAATTCGGAGAACATTAGTCTTCTGTTTAGTTATTTATATTTTTAATGACTTTGATAATAAAATACAAATGAAAAAGCCTAAAAATGTCTTGTATTATTTTTGGTTTTGTGTTTATGTGTTTTGTTTCATTTGAAATATAAGCTACACAATTAATAAGTAAACAAAAGCAACCTCTATTCCTAGTCAAAGAAAAAAAAATTAAATCTAAAAAAATTTTCGACCGAAAAAAATTAAGCATATTTTTTTCAGGACAATTGTTACTGAATGTGAACCCAGGACCAAAATTGTAGGCAGGGCTAGTGATAGATTGTCTTAGTCTGGGTTTTGAATATAAATCCAAAACCGCGCGAATTCAGCTGAGGTTCCCAAGAATTCTGAAGCGTCGATATGGCTCCCACACCCAGGTTTGCGACCGGTTAATACCACCCTCGGAGGGCCGCTGAGAAAACGTGCGTCATGTCTTCCTGTCACGTCAGTCCTCCTACTGCTTCTTAGAATCCAAGCTGCCACTCTTAATAAAACGAATAACAAAAAAGAAAAAAAGAAAAAAGAATTAGTCCTTCTCATTGATACTGTTTCATATAGTGGTGTGGGCACTCAGAGACAACAAAGATTCTAAAACACAATTCTAAAAATATCGAAAATCTCGGCAAAGTTCGTCGATAAATTTAACATGCTTTGATTTTATTTAACCATTATCAGGATTTTTTCCGTAATAAACTTTTTGCTGATGGTTAAATAAAAAGTTTAATTTCACACACACACACACATTATATATATATATATATATAAATTAATACACAATCGGGGGTGATTTGGGATTTTATTGCGTATTACTTTTTACTCTGTAATAATAAATATATTCAGCTTTTTTTGTGGATCAGTTTTAATATTATATAATACTAGTATCCATTTGGGCCTTTACTATATATTATACATAAAAAACAAGTAATCAGAAGATTAAGAGTTTGCTGTTACTTTTCTGGTGAAAATGGTAATTGTAATATTAGCCGTTTCCTTATAAGGAAATATTCGGCATTTATTGACCGAGCAGTCAGTTCTAGTGTCGGTTGAAATCATCTTGATTATGTCATTAGCACCAGTTCACAAAGCTCAAAGAAGCATAGTCATCGCTAAGATGTCTAGACTTCATTCGCTCGAATCAGTTTTTAATCATAGACCTTTATTGTAAGCTAATTATTTACAATAATCGATCATATGCAATATAGATGAACAATTCAACTAGAAAAATTGAAAATAAATCCAATGTATCTAAATACAAATTAAAGACATGTCATAATAGATAATTCCATCTTAAATAAATCAAAAATGTTTTGCATCAATTTTTGACATCAACTTTAGATTGAGGGGAAGTAGAAAAATCAGGCGTAGCTGACTACATATGGAGAGAGAAGGGAGAACACCGCCCTCTGTGCGACCATGTTGAGATCATAGACAAGGAACACCATTGGAAAATTCGTAAACTTAAGGAATCAGCACATATGCTAGTCCACAAAAATCTCCTGAGCCGACCAAGCATAGAAATAAATACAATATGGGAACCAGTAATAAGGAGTGCCAGAGAAAAACAATGATAACAACATAGTTGCAATAGGAGCTCTGGTAAAAACATGCAATGATAACAGCAAAAAATTGCAATATGAGCACTGGTAAAAATGGTTGCTGAAGACATTAGGTTTATAATACCCAGAAATTCATACCCAGATGTCCTCAAGGACATATGGTACAGTGGATAAAGACCCAAAGAGTGTGAGTTCAATACCTGGTTATGGCAGTGGAGAACTTGGAGAGGGAAAGTAACAGGAAATAACTGATAACTGACATCCATTAGACATGGCACGTGGAACTAGAACAGTCTACCCCAGTGAGCGAAATAAAGGTTTCAGTTCGACATTCCAACCATCTGAAGAAGGCCGGAGCGTACAACGGCCGAAACGTTGTAATAAATATGGCGACAAAGATGAGGACAATAGTCCGAATAATGTAAATAATGTACATAATACCTCATCACAGAAATATAGACAGACTCTAGATTTTTCTTGTCAAAAAGTTAAAGAATTTAAAGACATTGAACATTAAGGATGAAAATAGTGAATTTTATATTGTGTTCTTTCCAGACTAAGCATGAGCAAAAGAAATTTCTCGGATTTGGATGAAATAAAAGTCTCCATAATGACGTCAAAATCTGCGAAATAGACAGTTGTGCTTAGTTTAATTTGTAACATATTAAATAGAAAAAACAGATGTTGATAAGATAGTGAGCGTCGCAAAGCACTGCCCGAGAATCCCCAATCAACCTTTCCCACCCCGGGTTGGGAGGTTCGGAGGTAGAACGCGCCGACCCTGAATGCCAATATAAATAAAATCCAGTCAAGAAAATTAGGACCTTGATCAGATTAAACAGATCTGCATTAAAAAAAAAAAAAAAAAAATCTAATTGCCATTTTCCCAAGAAGATTAAGTGTAATTTGAAAAAGTTTCTCGAGATATGGACTCTTATTTTAGCGTAACGGAATACGATATTTGTCATATCCATCCCTTCAGGATCACGGTTCTCCACAATTTCCTGTCTCGTCTAGCATTTAGAAGTTTTTCTCCTTTTACTAAGGTTCCTGCGCCCTCGTTCCGCATTCACACAAACTCGTTAAGTAAATGGTTCGCTTTTTTATCCCTGTCTGTTTTGCTCTCAGTATGCCCTGTAAGTGTTAATCTTTCCAAGCCCTCCTTTCTCATTATTTGTCCAAAGAATTTCAGGTAATTTTTCCTGATTTTGTGTAGAAATGTTCTTTAAGGCTTCTTTGTTGCTTACTCGCTACAACCATGGAGTTCTCAGTATCCTTCTGTAGAACTACATTTCCGTTGACTCTCGTTTTTTCTTCATCCGTGGGGAGATTCTCCAGCATTCAATACCATATAAAACGACGGATAACAAATAGCAATCCAAAAATCTTTTCTTGGCTTCTAACAAAAATTTTCTCTTTTGCAACACCTTGCTTATTAGAAAAAATAAATCTATGACTAAATTTGTCTAATCGCAACAATACACTATTTGACATAAATCGGTCTTTGTATTCTCTCTCTCTTTCCCGCACTTCTTTTACAAATTGATCAAATAATATAAGTCCTAAGAGCCACTCAAGGTAAAGTGTTGCTGAAGGAGATTGTATGAACGTAACAGTAGGAGGTAAGAAGTGCATATTATGAGAAGATGTAAGAAAGATAACGGTTAAGCTTAGACATAAAGAGGTTAAGATTGGGAAGTATCCACTCGGGAGTCGGTTCAGCAAAGTAACGGTTTTGGGAAGAAGCTACCCGAACAAAACTTCTTCTTTCTCATTGGCCTGGCGGGTTTTAGTTTTAAAGGTCTGAACTGGTGTAACTAATGAATGTATCTCGTCTGTGTACCGTTCAAGGTGAAATATTAGAAAATAATGTTGGGGTAGATAATATTGTGCCTATTTAGATGTCAGGAAAGTTTGCCTGTTCTGAAAATCTGAATTCAAAAAGCCTTGTTTTACTTACGTCCTAATCTTGACTAGTTGTCTATCTTAGTCATGAGTTGTATGTGTTCGTCATTGATCAAAGATAGTCAAATTTGAATATTTCAGTTTGAAACTACCATTGTGCTACAGCTTTGATATCTGTAAGGATCCAGTCTGAAAAGTAAACTTTTATCCTCGGCGCTACTGAAAGTTTTTCGGCCGCTGACCAAACTTCACAATAAATATTTCAATGAGCAAACATCAAAATAGTCAAGGATGAAAAATGATACAGGAAAAATTTAACCAGAAAAATGAAGCAGCAAAATGTACTGAGCCACTCAGTGTAGAGGATCAGAGTCAACAAAATAATGTTGAATGAGGTGTGCAGTATGGATGAAAGAGAAGATTTTGTGGTTTAGAAAAATGTGAACTTTGGCCTTTGATCCTTGACCCGACGAGATTAAGATTGAAATGTCCAAGGAGGCAACCAAACAGGAGTTTTTTTTTGTCCACAGAATGGCAGTTCTTGAGAAAAATTTGTCCGAGTAGAATTTTTTCCCTTGTGTTTGGAACACGAAAGAAACGAGAGTGATTCGATTTCGTGGAAATGGCAAATAGTTGCAAAGGTCTGAACTGGTGGAACTAAAGAATGGAGCGCTCATTTGAACATTTGTCATGAAATTAGCGATAGAGTGGCGACAGGCTTAGAACAATGAACCAGCCGAGATATGGAAGCAATGCTCCATTTTTAGACTTATCTAACTCTTGTAAAGAGAAATAATGGAAGAAAGATTTCAGATACTTTCTGGAGAGATAAACGGACTATTGTTCCAACATCTTTAAGAACTGATTCAATGTATGGTTAACTAGTTATTTCTTCTTTTATGTACCGTGTCCCTTCAGGACGTAGGCGATCATGGCACTCCACTTCTCCCTATCACTTGTAGCTCTCAATATGTTTTGTCCTTTTGCTATTTCTCCCCAAACCTATTCCGTCGTCCACTTGCTTAAACCCGCTAGGTATGTCACACATTGCTTTCCTTTGTCTCTCTTTCTCTCCATCTGCCCTGTGTGTAACAGATTCTTAAATCCCTACTTTTTTATTACGTGTCCCAGAAATTTCAGCTGCCTCTTCCTGGTGTTAAGTATAAGCTTCCTCCTTCTTTGCATCCTCTCCATGTTCGGTCCATGGTATCCTTAGCATCCTTCTGTAGAAGCATACCGCCATTGCCTCGAATCTCTTCATCTTTGAGGATATCTTCCAACATTCGCTGTCGTAAAAGAGGACAGATGTCACGTAGGAGCTCAGTACTATTTTCTTTGTTACCAAAGAAATACTCATGTCTCGTAATACTCTGTCTAGCTTTTGGAAGGCGTCTTTGGACATCCCAATCCGTGTTCGGATCTCAGCGTCACACTTACCGTCCTCTGTCAGAACAATTCCCAGATATTTAAATTTCCACACCTGCTTGATTTTAGTGTCCCCGACCTGCAAATTGAATTTCGGGCTCATCTTTTTACTGATGGCCATGCATTTTGTCTGCTTGTAGTTTATGCTTAGTCCCTTCTTCTCGCTCTCCTTTGCTGTCTTCTGTAGGATGTTTTGTAATTTCCTTTTCATATCTGCGTATCTTATGTTGTTAAGATTGTGTCCGCCAATGATGAATCCTCGTAAGATTTCCCGTTCTCTCAGAATTGCCTTACTGTATAAGTTGAATAAGTCCGGTGAGAAGACATATCCTTGCCTTAGGTCCCTTTCTATTTTCTCTATCCAGTTTGCTGCCAGTATAGGTTCTTGATTATTCTAATATCTTTTCCAAATATAACAAAGTTGCTGAGCAGTTCCAATAGATCTTTTTGGCGTGCTGATGGTGTAAGGTACTTAGCCTAGAATGGCTGGATACAAGAAGTTCACACTCCTAGAAATGTATCAGTGACCCCAAATTTAGAATTGTAATTAACTATTTATTTGCCATAAAATGGAAAATAACTAGTTAATTAAAGGTAACTAAATTTTTGGTCACTGATACATTTCTAGGAGTGGATATTTCTTTAGCTAAGAGAAAAAAATATCGTTAGTCAACAACCAGTGTTGTAAGCTTAGAAATTTAGGAAATTATCATTTGATGACGAATGAGTTTTCATTCCTGGGAACTGATCAGAGAAATTTCGTTAGAGGACATTTGTTTTACGGAAACTTTGATTGATAATTGCTAATCAGTCACATTGATTGATTGATTTGTTTTTCTTACAGCCAACCTGCAATCAATCATATACTTATAAACTTAACAGCATAGTCTAAATATACAGGGTATGATGCGTAAATCGTCGCCATTTATATTTTTCAGTTCGCGCATGCGCGTTGTGTGTTTTTGATTTTTATCGCCTGCACAATATAGTAGGATCAGTTGGGCACCGTCTGTGAGAAAAAGAGCAAAATGACGGAATTCACCCTGCCAGAAATTTGAAGAAGGCATTCTGTACTGCCATAGAAGAAGGATAACCCAGTCATGACTGTCAGACAATTTCTACAACCACATCACCCCTTACATCTGGCTACCTAATTCTTGAAACTGCAATCTCCTTGATTATTATGTGTGGGGCGCAGTTGAGCGAGAGACCAAAAAAACTCCTTGTAACACCAAAGATGAAGTTAAGGTTAGGATTATGGCAGCATTCACCAATTTCAACAAAGAGACCGTCAAAGAAGAGTTGCAGAAGATTCCGAAGTCGTCTGAAGGTTGTGGTTGAAGGCAATGGTGATTTTATTGAATAAATTTACTCTTTAGTATTTCAAGACATTTTTGTGCAATTTTGCTAAATATATTTGTGAAATTGAGATGTCAATGTTATTTTCATTTTAGCGTAACTTAGATGACAATTTATCCATCGCACCCTGTAGACACCAGGAAAAATCTCATATCATTGGTAGCAAGATGATGGAATATAAAGAGAATGGTTGGAGAGCCATGCCAAGAAGTTAAATGAGAAAACTATTAGGTTGGTGCAAAATAATGTCGATTTCTCACATAGTAACATATGTGAGAAAACGACATTATTTTTGCACCAACCTAATATATTCCACACGAAAACTTTTACACTCTCAAGCATCAAATACTTAGCATCTGCTGTGAATATCTTCACGTTATTATTATAATATTCTGTGCGTCCTTGAGACATCATCAAGACTTGCATTTATCATTTTACCAGCACCAAAAGGAATTACTCAGAATTTTGGCGTTGACCTTCTTTTCTCGTCGTTTGTTTTTCTTGTTTTTGCTTGCGTCTGGAAACATCAGCGCCATTGTAGTCCAAGGTAGCTAAATGGGAAGGTTGGAGAGTTAAAGATGAACTCATCCAGTTAAGATGTCAATAACACTGTGGACGATTTACTACTTACAGTACTATTTTCGGTAAAGTGTAAAACTAACGAAAATATTAGGCCGCTTTTGTAGATAGACTACTTTACAATATTACATCAAGGTATGAACATGATTATGGCATCTCGTCTGCAGTCACTCTCTCACAGACGTGCCGTCTCCTCCCTCTGTCTTTTTTACAAATACTTTCATCGTAACTGTTCCAACGGGCTGCTTTCGCTGGTTCCCAGACTTCATGATTTAAGCGTTCAACTAGGCTGGCATCTCGCTCACACCCTTTCACTGTCGAAACTGTTAAATGTAGCCGTCTCTTCTATTCCAATAGCTTCATGTCTCGCACTTCTCGCCTGTGAAACTCCCTCTCTTTTCCTGTTTCCCTGATAGCTATAATCTCCAACTATTCAAATGTAATGTCAATCGACGTCTCCAGATGATTTGATCTATCTACTATCCTTCTCTTCATCCTTTCCTCCATCACTCATATTTGCTCTCCCTCCAACTCTCTGTAACCGCTTGCGTGCTAGTGGCTTCCTGCCTTGCTTGGGGTGAAAAGCTTAATATATATATATATATATATATATATATATATATATATATATGTGTGTGTGTGTGTGTGTGTGTGTGTATATATATATATATAATTATTTATTTTAAAAAGTTTATAATATAAATATGTTATAAAATCACTAAAAAAATAGCCAATAAGAATAGAATAGATAGTGCTCGACAGTAATAGGAGCTAATATCTAAGTATATGATTGGCGTATACGGAAATAAGAATAGAATAGATAGTGCTCGACAGTAATTCCGTATACACCAATCATATACTATATATATATATATATATATATATATATAGTTGTACTTGTTCTTTTATCAGTTTTTAGTTGTGCATATACCTGATTGTTAGTGCATGTTTTGGATTTACCAAATAGATGAGGGTGGCCGTAGTAGTACCTGCCATCGATACAGATATTTAGCCAATAAAATTAAAAAAAAAAATGAAGTCGTCTTGAAAAGATTTCATGAAATTTTCATTTTCTAGATAATGAAACCTTTAACTAAGAGTAAAATGTTTTATATGTCTTCTCGGCGACCCTGAAAATGTATGTTAAAAAATTGTCTTTATTTACAAAAACAGTACCTTATGTTGTAATTTTGCAGGTAATATTAGCCATTACCTTATAAGGAAAGCATTGGCATTCCTTGACATCCAGAATTACTGTCGATTGAGATTTATGAAATTTTTCTCTTAAAGCAATTAAATATAGTCCTATAGCTGTTATAACTATTTCCATTATTGATAGGGGTTTCCTTCCTAACCTTCTGTTTCAAGTAGTGTGGAATGGCAACATCATGATTATGCCATTGTTTTCTCTTTGAGTTGCGTGTGATATTTATTTTAATTGTTAGTATTGTTGTTTCTGATATTTGGTTGTGATTATGTAGCTCTCTACCAAAATATTCGAAGAGGGATGATCTTCTATAAGACCCACAGGCGTCACTATCTCAGACATTTTTAATCATCGATTTGAGAAAGCGGTTGTATACACCTGCTAGATGGGTTTTGGTAGCAAAAAAAGACATTCATATGAATGTCTCGATCGGACAACGCTATTTAACAACATGACTCAAGGTTAAGGTTTTGGTTTTGCAGCAATTGGCGGTCGTGGGCGAAACTACATCTAAAACAGCCTATTCTATGTTCAGTTTCCTTATCTCTTATGCTAAATTTGCTATAACTGATCCGTGCACTGAGGTATTTGAAATGTTTGGCATTTACTAAATCCACACCCTAAATCGTTATGAATGATTCAGGGTCTAGGTGTCATTTCTGCTTACATTCTAATTCTAGATAATAATTTATATTCTGGAAAGGTATATTTTGAGTTTTATTTCTTCGCACACATGGTATAGAATACTGATTTTCTCTTCAAGATCATTTTTATCCGAAGTATGTCATCATTACAGCTTCCCCACCCCCATCATCAGTACATCAGTCACGGAAGGAGAGCGTCGGAGATCATTGTCTTTTGTTAGTTGATTCATTTGAGTTGTATTATGGAATGCTTAAATACTCGCTATCCATCTCCTCACGTCTAAGCTTGTAAATGCACGGAGCATAGTCTATGAAAACTTTAAATAAACTTAGGCTCCCATTTCCCCTTTTTGTACTCCTGATGAGTTTTGAAGTGCTTCCATATTGGGCTTCTCGTTAGATATGTAAGATTTAGTGGATCGATAAAGTTCCTCAATTAGATCAATGTATTCAGTGGATTCCGAGGTTGGAAGCCGTTTTCTAATGGATAAGAAGAGGAAGTCTCTATTGATGTGGTTATATGCTGCTGTGAGGTCGACATAGCAGGTAATTACTTTCCTATCAGAGACGCGTATGCAATTTCCTGTAGTTGTTTGATAACGTATATGCCATCTTTGTTTCTCTTACCAGAACAAAAACTAAGTTGTTAGAAGTTGACTTTCATGAAATGACAAGAGCCTAGTTCCCCGACCTCCCAGGAAAGCATTTTCTCTTTAGGCCATCTAAAAAAAAAAACTGGGTTTTATTGACTGACTGTTAAGGGTTACATGACCTTCTAAGTGCGGTTTATACTAACTGGGGGAGAGGGTGGACATTTAACCCAATACTTGTTTTAAGTTTTTCTATTTAGAATATCAGTGGCAAATTTGCACATTTATCTCACAAAAATGGGGTCATTCAATTTGAAAAAGATCGGTCAATCATCTTTCAATTTGTTTATCTCTCTATCTATCTGTATAGCTATTGATTTTAATCGGTTCAAGGATAGCTAGTTAAACGAGTAAGTACTTGAATGTTTGAGCCTGCGTGAGAAAAACTGAAGAGAAGATGTAATCTATAGTTCCTATTTAGGATCATGACATTTTTACCGGGAGGATGTTTTGCTGGCGATACTTAGAACGTAGTGTTTCAGATAGTAATCGGTAAACATGGTAGAAACAGTGCTCCCTGAAGTTTAGGCAATACGTTTGGAAATCAGTAAGAGTCTGCCAAAAACATATTGGGGCTGAAATAGTAATTAATTCGTTCAGTAATTAAAAACCAGGTTTAAAAATTAAAATAAGTACGGTAATTTGTAAAATCAGCAAGTACTTAGATAAAGAGTGTCAGGGTCAAACAGAGGTCAAGTAGACACATGTATATTGAAGATGACGTAATGATATTATACCACAGACTGAGCACGATGTTAGGGTTTCATTTTGATAACACTGCTTGACCCAGACATCAAAACGTTCAATTTAATGCAGAGTGACACAAAAAGATTAAACCACAAAACGGCAACAAGCACCACAAGAACAAAGAAAAAGTGTATAAAATGCGATATATTTAAAAACTAGTTTGAAGATCATGGAAGCATTTAGACGATTGAAAACGTTTATTATGATTTCAATGATCTGAATGTTTTCATTCTTTTTATTTCTTTGATGACGTCAATTAATAAAGCCGACGCCATAAAAGAAATAAAGACAACGAATATCGTGAAGAGAAGGAAAAGAAAAGTTTAAAAAGAACGAAATTGCTATTTATATTAAGTGAGAATTCTTTGGTGGCTATATGACATTTTTTCGGGTCTTTCATTTTTTTTTTTCGCCCAGTTAACTGAGATTTTCTGCCACATGCAGTGCTTTCTGGGGAGGGGGAAGGGATTCAGATACTAATACAGTTTTGTTTAGCTTGTATACATATTAGGTTGTCACACATGAAATGACGCATCTTTTTGATCGTTGTTGAACCGGTCGTCTAACGAAGTAACTTCCTTTGTATATAAAAAAAAAAACTTGACTTATTCCTGACTATTTTTCTTTTCACATAACTTTTCTTTCTAGATATTGTTACTTATAAGCCCAATGAAAATGATTACAATGAAACAATGTCGAATAATCTTATTGTATGTGTATAAATTGGGAAAATGTACCATTTTTGCATCGAATCATTACATGCGATGAGAAATGATTACTCTTAACAACAGTAAGAGAGTAACAATGCCCAAAAAACCTCCAGTGCACCCTAAAAAGTTAATGGCTACTGTATGGTTGTCTTTCAAAGGGGGTTATTCATTATTCATTCTTTCTTCAAGGGAAAACAATAACAGTAACCTCGTATTGTGGAGAAAGTTAACTTATGCACAAAAACTTGAAAAAGAAACAAACTTGACTTGTGAAAAGGGATGACATAATTTTGCTGCACGACAACACACGGCCACACGTTTCTCAATCAAATGTCCAAAAGCTGCATATTCTGAATTATTAAATTTTACCTCATCCTCCATATTTACCTGATATCTCTTCTACTGATTATCACTTATTTAAGCATTTTGAGTTTTTCATACACAATAAAACATTCTCCAATAAAGAAGAGGTAATCGAAGCATTTGAACTGTTTATCACATCAAAGGATGAAAATTATTGTAATGATGGGATCAAGAATTTAGAGGTACATTACTGAACAATAATTCATCAACACAGTAACTAAATTAAATAAATTAAAAGCGTTTTATTCATTTCATATAAAGTGCGTCATTTCATGTGTAACAATTTAATATTTGTGATTGTATAAAAATCACTGATTTTTGGTATTTTTCACTGACCCAACAAAATTGTACATTTAAATGTATTTATTTTTTTTTGCAACAAATTATACGACAAATGGAAAAACGTAAGAAGATATGAAACAAACTTTAACACTATTTTATAAAACGTGCTTGAATTAGTCCCTGTAACCTACATTATACATGTACCCACGCACACACATACACCCGTACGCACACACACACACATAGGTACACACACACACATATATATATATGTATATATATATATATATATATATATATATATATATATGCATAAAGACAAAAAGAAAGCTTATCTTAACCGACGCGTTTCATCCTCTGATGGTTCTTTATCAAGATAAATGTAAGGATTTTATATTCAACAAATATTTATAAACGAAAGTAATGTTAATTTTTTTCAAAATTTTTAAATTTAAGAGACGTTCAAAAATATTCATCAGGTTAACTGAAAAGTCTCTGTAAAATATGGAAGATGCTAAGTGACGTAATTTAATTTCTAATAAACGAAAGTGAGCAAATGATGTTTTTAATTTTTTTTATGCAATTAATATTTAACTTAACATTTAACTTAATATGGGATAAATGTATGCATTATATAATTTAAATAACAGGAAGTTTTTTTAGCACTTTTATAGTCATGTCAATTGGTTTGGGAAAGGAGTAATTTCTTCAGGAATATATGTGTGTGTGTCTGTGTGTGTGTGTGTGTGTGTGTGTGTGTGTGTGTGTACGATTTACCAGATCACTTGAGGAAAATTCTGGTCGAAAACAAAAATTGTTTATAAATCAAATTACCAGAAACAACTCGCTGTGACAGAGGCCCTGTATATAAAACAACATACTCCCACTATCAACCTCAGCTTATTCAACAGTAGTAACAGAAAGACGCTCACTTAAATTCCAGCTTAAATAAACGCTCCTACTAGTATTCAAAACAATAACAAAAAAAATCTGAAACAGTCAAACATGAAGAGAAAGAAAATGAAAGAAATGGACAATCCGATCAATTTTTGCATTTTTTTTACTCCCCACCAAACAGAAAAATGTAAGAATGGTGGAAAAACTAAAAAATTAATTAAATTTCCTGGTTAAATATGATATTTAACGAAACCTGTTTAAAAGAAAGAAAATATATATTATTAAGACATTTTTATGTTTCTACATTCTTTTTATAGATACAAATATTTAAGTAAATGCTCTGTTTATAATAAACACTATTAATAACATTTACCGGTCTGAATATCCGATAAATTTTCACAGAATATATTTATCCTCCGACAGGATTCGAACCTATATCCTATACGGAACCGTCATTTAGCTTGACATGCCTTTACAGATTTGGCCACGAAGGAGCGTTCGGTTAGCAAAGTTATATATATATATATAATCGGAATTACCCCAAGCAAGGCAGTAATGTCACTAAAACACAGGAGGTTACTGTGTGTGGAAGAATTAGGAATAGAAACATTAATGATGAGCAGAAAGAAAAGAGAGTAATCAGGTGGACAGAAGATAGCGATTGACATTGCATTTAAATTGTTGCAGATTAATGTTGGCTGAAAAAGCGTGGAGCCGGAAGGGAGTTGCACAAGCAAAATATATGAGAAAAGAACCATAGAATTTACGGCTACATCTCGCCAGATCAACTGTAAATTGATGAAATCTGGCCGCCAATCTACTACTGCGCTTAAATTCCTAAAGTCGAGACATCCTAGAGAATATATATTTATATATATATATATATATATATATATATATATATATATATATATATATATATATATGATAGCTGCCCACTCATTACACTGTGGTGAATGAGGTGGTTTCTTTTTCTAGAAGTCTGGTGGTATTCATACTATTGTTTATAAACATTCATAGATCGCGCAAAAACTATGAATTCTCAGCCACAGGGGAAAAGGAACTGATGACAAAAACATATCAAAATAATTGAAGACTGCATGTGCCGCATACGATTCAAATAGTCTGGGAACAGACGCAGGCGGGGTTGTTAATGCCTGCATAATATTATGATGGTATGTCTGACTTCTGCCATGAGTTACAATACCAGTTACAGTAAGAAGAGTTCCCTCGGCCTCCAAAGCTGACGGTCAAATTACGCTGAAGGCATCGGTTTGCCTTCCATCACTGAAGTTAAGAAGCATCGAACCTTATTCGTCATAATTCGAACCTCTGCCCACCCACTTTGACGAGTCTGGCCAAGGCACTGCATCTAATTATGGTTTCGCCAGCAAATTTTGAATCCTGTTAAAGGACGCATCTTTTTCATTAATGAGATTTTCCGAATATTTAGACCGGTAACTGAAAATAAATAAATATACTATTAACTCAAATATGGCTTTCCATTAAACATAAGTTTTAAGTGATAATATATAAGCTTACTCAGCTCCTAAGACCCCAAAGGCAGAGCAAGCGTGTAATGATTACAACAGATATCAGTAGTTGAATCAGCGGATTAAGAGGGCCACGCATGATGGACATATCATAAAAGGCGCCACTTGATATTATAACAGAGTTAGCGACAGTCCGTCGCAGTTTTGTAACTGCATTTTGCATGTCTCATGCCCTATTTACAGCAGAGGAAGGTCATGAAATCAAGTATATGGGTCACATCCTGGCAAGTTCAGGTTCACGTTAAACAAATACACGCCATCAGCATTTACTTCTACTCTAATTTTGTTTCACCTTTAACGAACTCTTGCGAAGCCAAACAGTGACAAAGAGGAGGAGCAGGTTTTGGTGAAACTGGAAGCTTCTAGTCCTGAACTTGCGCATTGGCGGCGAATGTAGTCATCAACGCCATCATCATAAAGGAAGCGATCATCAAAGAAGAAATTAAATTCTTGGATACAAGTTAAGGCCGACGACAGCGATGCTAGATAAACACACGCACATACATAGACAGACACACGGGTGCGCGCGCGCACACACACACGCACACATATATGCATATGCATATTAATAAGCATACATAATGCCCCACGTCGACACCACGATTCGGAGTTTGCATGCACTAGTGCAAGAAATTCCAGGTCGTTCTGTTGGCGTGTGGTATTATGTATATGCTATATACAGTACCTATGAACAGTAATGTGTATGCCCCAATCCGCATAAATACGTTGGACACTATTGTAAGTGGGGGTAATATGCTGTCCACCACTAACAGTGGTTTACCTACGTCACGCCCCTGGCGAGTATTGTATTTTGTTGATTTTACAAAGATCATTTCATTTCCAACCTCCGTTTTGGTTATTCCTCATTCAGTAACCTGTTAAACGTTACAACAGTATTTTTGTTATTTTACACTAAGCGTTGTCTTATAGGATATATATATATATATATATATATATATATATATATATATATATATATATATATATAGAGAGAGAGAGAGAGAGAGAGATACAAACTGATACCGGGTAAATGACCAGACATCGGATTTTAGGGAATGCCTTCTTGTCAGGGACAATAACTTTTTATCATTCCTTCGTATACACACACAGACAGACGCATATATATATATATATATATATATATTAGGAAATAAGCTATCTCTCCGTTTACTTACTTTACTTTAGCTTATTCCTAAAATTTCGCTTGAAGATGAAACGGGACTAAACACCACAATTCAACTTAATTTTAATAATTATTTGGATGATTTCGGCTCTCGTTTTTGAAACACGAGAACTCTTATGTAGCGAAGGAATAATTTTTAAACAAAAAATATTATTATAATATAAGCTCTACTTCTGTATGGAGCACTGTCTTCTTAAAAATAAAAACAAAAATACTAAGGAACCCCGGATTATGCACCCAACGTGTTCTTTTCTATTTTCTGTATACCTGCACAATGATACACACATATATATATATATATATATATATATATATATATATATATATATATATATATAGGATTGGTGTATATGGAATAAATTCCAATAACCAACAATTACTATTATTTATTTAAAAATTATAACATAAATATGTTATAAAATCACTACAAAAATAACCATTTTGTTTCAACACCTCCTGTGTCTTACCAAGTAATGATGTTGAATGTATAATAAATGGTTTTAAAAGTTTCAAATTAATAAACGATCCTTCGCAAGGGGAAAACGCTGTTACATAAGCTAGAATGACCAATGAAAACACAAGTATAAGAGAATTCAAAAAACTTGACAACTTGAGTGTGTTTGTATTTTTTACGCGAGAGGTTAGCACCCCACTCACACACTTGGAATTAAAATGTATACATTTTGTCAGGAAAACCAGCTGATATTAGCGTCTATTCTAACGTAATTTCAATGAAAAAATAAATTGAATAACATATGTATTTTTTCTTTTCTCTTCAGTGATTTTATAATTTTAAACTTAATAGAGATTAAATTTAGATTTCAAAATTGGTAATTTTTTACTTTTAATTTTAATATCAAATTTAATCACATAATTTAATAATTATTGGTTCGAATAAATTCTATTTTAGCATAACCCCAACTTTAAAGCTCTTAATAGCTATTATAATCTTACTTCGTTGTCAAGTTTATATATATATATATATATATATAGTGAAAGAGAGAGAGAGAGAGAGAGAGGAGGGGGAGAGATATGATGCAATTGGTGAATTGTCGCCATTTTATATTTTTAATTTCGCGCAAACACGTTGTCTTTTTTTATTTTGTCGACTGCACAATACAGTAGGGTCAGTTGGGCACCGTCTGTGAGAGAAAGACCACCATAATAAAAATTCACTACGCCAGAAATTTGGAAACGGTTTGTTGTACTGCTTAGTATTCACGCCTAAAGCCCCAATACAAACATTTCAGTGTATTTGGATATCAATCTGAGGACAGTGGAGAGTATACGGAAAGAGTTGGATGAGTCTAATGATGATTACGAATGTACGGCAGCTACAAAAACTCACTGTGATCGTTCTCATAAGAACTTCCGAATTTGTTGTTGAGGCTCTTAGATTTGGCAATGTAACTCCCTAGACTGCAACCCCTTTGATTATTATGTGTGGCGCGCAATTAAGCGAGCGACACAAAACTCAGAATGGCAGAATTCATCAACTGAAACAAGGTGACCGTCCAGAAGATTTGCAGGAGATTCCGAAGTCGTCTGAATGGCCATGGTTGACGCAAATGGCGATTTTACTGAGTAAATTTATTCTTTAGTATTTCAAAATATTTCTGTGTAATTTTGGTTAATATATCTTAAAATGAGATGTCAGTCTTATTTTTCATTTTTGCGTAATTTAGACGATAATTTTATCCATCGTACCATGTGTGTGTGTGTATATATATATATATATATATATATATATATATATATATATATATGAGTAAATAAACCTAAAGACTAACCGACCTAGGTTTCACCTACGTGGATCGTCAGGGCGGACTGGCTCGATCGGTGTAGGTGAAACCTAGGTAGGTTAGTCTGGCTCTTTAGGTTTATTTACTTATTCTGCTCTACTTAGCGTATTGAGCACTTTATTTAGTTATTTTACTTTACTCGTGTCGGAGGTTTTTTTCATTGGACTCTGAACTTGGATTCTAGACGATTATTTTCGCCGGAAGTACATATTCTTTTTTTTTTACCTTTTTTCCCCTTAGGTATCAGTTTGTTCATTCACAAGCTAAAACACCTAACGTTTTGCCGGACGAGTATAGCTGCTTACATTTATAAGTTTATTAGCGTTATATATATATATATATATATATATATATATATATATATATATATGTGTGTGTGTGTGTGTGTGTGTGTTCGCTTCCTTCTGAATTATCTGAGGGCGTTGATTTCAAGTTAGCATCGTCTATGATTTCTTTATGCTTCATTTTATGAGAAAGAAACATTTTGCGAAGCCTTGAGGTTATGAAACATAAAACTTGAATGCAAAAGATAAACATTGCATTGGTAAAATTTGTTGGTAAGATGAGCAACTATTCCATCTGTTCTTAAGAAGTTCAACATTGCTGTTTGGTTTCGTTTTACAATATAAATATTTTTTTTAAATATCTTAAAACCATCGTTTTCTTTTTCTGCCATTGTTTTTCATCGAATTCATCTAATTTCGCTATTATTTAGTCAAATGGCATCAACGTTTCGATTATGTTTGTGCTTGTGTTCGTCTGGGTGAGATATTTAACAAACCTGGAGTTTTGTAGAAATGAACTTATTTTTTTTCATAGAAAAAGAGGCGTCAGAAACATTAAAATTTGTATTTTCAAATTTCTGTTTTTCTTTTTCTTTTAAACCGATGAAAACACTCGAAAAAGTACGCTTCATTTTTTTTTTTTTTTTTATCATTTTAGACGATCTTGTTTAAAAAAATTGAATGATCAAATCACGGTCACAAACTTCGTTTTTCACATTTTAAATATTTGAGTTAAAATATATTTTAACCAATGATAATTTAGAAGTAATTCTTAATTTCGATATCTGTGTTATCCAGTCTTCAGTTTAAAAAAAACAAAACATTTCGCAGCTTTATCGATTCATCATTTACGACATTATTCAACTCAGTGGTATCCACACACATCTTGTAAATTATTCCCTTGCATTTTCGACTTTGTTGTTTGAAATAACGACACAATTTACATCCTCTTCAGCCGAATTTGCCTATCGATGTCTTTCGGTTATTGCTGCTACTTTTGGTAGATGCTTTCAAAATAATCCTAATTTCACGCGTTAAACATTTACATACGTGAAAAGATGAGCACAAATATATAAAGATAAAAAATAAACAATTTAACATTTGGATCGCCAAATAAATCGACGATTTTTATGATGTATCATTTCGTTATATGCAACTATATATATACCACTTTGTTTATGAATATTTTTAAATTATAAATAAATTTTCTAAATTTGTAGATTTATTTCATCAGCTTAACAATTTTATACTTCTACGCAAATTTAGATTACAGCTACAAAATTGATGACATTCGATGTGATCCTTTCGAAATAAATTTCTACAGATATTTTGGCATGTTTTGAGACATTGACTTCAAATCAATTTTATAATTTTTTTCTGGACAGCATTGGACAATTATGATACATTCTTCAGCCGCCCTTAACCTTGAGCAATTAGTTTAGATATTTCAATGTAATTTTAAGTCATGCAAAAAAGACATTTCCCTTTATCTCTGTTTTCATTCTATGATGTTATTTTTCTTATTTCACACAGAAACTTGTTACAAATGTGATAAATAGGAAGACGATAATTTATTTGATTTAAATAGCATGAAATGGGATCACTGTTCATACATAAAAGGTTCATGAATGTATAAAATAAAATAAAAGTAACGAATTCAACATAATCGATGCAATTAATGCTTTAATTAATGCCACAGCAAACACAGTGGAAAAGAGAATCCATGATGAATACAGTGAAGACTGCATCAGCAGGCAGGGTATGTTTAAAGTTGCAAATTCTGATAGGCAGATTATGTTTAAAGCTCCAAATTCTGATAGGCAGATTATGTTTAAAGCGCCAAATTCTGATAGGCAGATTATGTTTAAAGCGCCAAATTCGGATAGGCAGATTATGCTTAAAGCTGCAAATTCGGATAGGCAGATTATGTTTAAAGTTCCAAATTCTGATAGGCAGATTATGATTAAAGCTATAAATTCTGATACGCAGATTATGTTTAAAGTTACAAATTCAGATAGGCAGTATATGTTTAAAGCTCCAGATTCGGATAGGCAGACTATGTTTAAAGCTGCAAATTCGGATAGGCAGATTATGTTTAAAGCTCCAAATTCTGGTAGGCAGATTACGTTTAAAGCTGCAAATTCTGATTTGCAGATTATGTTTAAAGCTCCAAATTCTGATAGGCAGATTATGTTGAAAGCTGCAAATTCTGATAGGAAGATTATGTTTAAAGCTGCAAATTCTGATAGGAAGATTATGTATAAAGCTCGAAATTCTGATCGGTAGGTTATGATTACAGCTCGAAATTCTGACAGGCAGATTATGTTTAAAGCTGCAAATTCTGATAGGCAGATTATGTTTTAAGCTATAAATTCTGATAGGCAGATTATGTTTTAAGCTATAAATTCTGATAGGCAGATTATGTTTTAAGCTATAAATTCTGATAGGCAGATTATGATTAAAGCTATAAATTCTGATAGGCAGATTATGATTAAAGCTATAAATTCTGATAGGCAGATTATGATTAAAGCTATAAATTCTGATAGGCAGATTATGATTAAAGCTATGAATTCTGATAGGCAGATTATGATTAAAGCTATAAATTCTGATAGGCAGATTATGATTAAAGCTATAAATTCTGATAGGCAGATTATGATTAAAGCTATAAATTCTGATAGGCAGATTATGATTAATGCTATAAATTCTGATAGGCAGATTATGATTAAAGCTATAAATTCTGATAGGCAGATTATGATTAAAGCTATAAATTCTGATAGGCAGATTATGATTAAAGCTATAAATTCAGATAGGAAGTATATGTTTAAAGCTCCAGATTCGGATAGGCAGATTATGTTTAAATCTGCAAATTCGGATAGGCAGATTATGTTAAAGCTATAAATTCTGATAGGCAGATTATGTTAATGCTGCAAATTCTGATAGGCAGATTATGTTTAATGCTGCAAATTCTGATAGGCAGATTATGTTTAATGCTGCAAATTCTGATAGGCAGATTATGTTTAATGCTGCAAATTCTGATAGGCAGATTATGTTTAATGCTGCAAATTCTGATAGGCAGATTATGTTTAATGCTGCAAATTCTGATAGGCAGATTATGTTTAAAGCTCCAAATTCTGATAGGTAGATTGTGTTTAAAGCTCCAAATTCTGATAGGCAGATTATGTTTAAAGCTGCTAATTCTGATAGGCAGATTATGTTTAAGGCTCCAAATTCTGATAGGTAGATTATGTTTAAAGCTGCAAATTCGGATAGGCAGATTATGTTTAAAGCTGCAAATTCGGATAGGCAGATTATGTTTAATGCTGCAAATTCTGATAGGCAGATTATGTTTAATGCTGCAAATTCTGATTGTGGATTAGCGCGCTGATTTGCGAATTTGACAATAATTACGAGTTCATTTGGCGAAAATTTAAAAATCATGAACAGTCAGTTGAGTTTTCTAGACCATATAATGAGAAAATAAGGCATCGAGAATCTGATACTCACAGGACAGATAAAAGGCCAGGGAGACAGAGGATGACAGCGCATAACTTTTTTAATGAGCTTCAGTAAATGTATGGCGGAACAGTGTTTTGTGGAAATAACAATAACAAAGTTTATTAAGAGCTACAAGTGGCAGGAAGTTGCGGAGTGCTATCCTGAAGGGACGCGACACATAAGGAAAAGAAGAAAGGAAGCTTGGTAAGCGTTAACTAAATAAGATCAAGACGAGTTATCTCCCCCTGGCGATTGACAGCGGTACCAGAACAATCTAACCCCGTACATTAAATAATGAATTAAATTCAAAATTCCCAGTAGGTTACCCGGATTGACATGCACTTAATGAAGGCCGAGTTGCACAACCGCCGAAACGTTGTAATAATAGCAATAAAAATGAGGTCAATAGCCGGCATGAAAATAAAACCTTTCTTTTCGAAGTAAATTTTAGCTTCTGAGACATTCTAAATGTAGATTAAAATGTTTTGTTTTTTGTCATTTCTTTTGATGTTAGACTTAGAAAACGTTACTTAGGTAAAAGATGTATTTTTATGTATGAATGTGCGCAGAATTCGCTGACTTATTCGAGTTTCCATTTTTCATCATGCGATGTTTTGTGCCTCGTGTGATTACTTGATTTCATTGGAATTAAGTTCCACCCAACAATCTGGATATTTCTTTCCATATTCACCCCTAAAGACTTCAGAAAGGTTAGAGAGTCGCCTGGTAATTAAAAAAACAAAAAAGTAATCGAAACAATAATGATGGAGATTCTCGTTCGAATATTTCTTCATTTAATGATATTCTTCATCATCCAAAATCATCCGAAGGCGACAGACATCAACACTCATTAAATATAATTAAGAAATGTGACTCAATTCAATAATCTTACTAGTTGTATAATCTGTCCATATATATTCTTAAATATTTCATAAAATCTTGGCGAGAATACATTGCTTAAAATAACAGTATAAAAATATATATATTAGGTTGGTGTAAAAATAATGACGTAATAATGTCGTTTTTTGACGTATTTTTTAACGTCAAAAAACGACATTATTACATCATTATTTTTGCACCAACCTAATATTTGACAAGTCTCTAGATCATTTCACGTTAATGCAACAGCACTTACCCTCTAGGGATATATCCTTGGACCTATATTGTTTTTTATCTTCAACAACGACCTTCCCGATGTCATCAGTTCCCAGTCATGTATTTATGCTGATTACATACCTATTTTTTGCTTCTATGTTAATGGTAAGTTCGATAGGCCCGAAAATAACCCCCAATCGGTTAATTGCGGTAAAGAATGCTTTTTTAAATTTTAACACCTCCAAAACGAAACTGCTATGTTTTAATCACAATAGAGAAACTTCTTTTGCCTGCCATCGACATGGCCGATAATAACCTCCAGGAGAGATACTCATTACGGCTTCTTGGGCTCACGTTTGCTATTGACATGAGCTGAAGGGATTATATTGAATCAATTGCTACATCTGCTGCAAGGGAAGTTGGTTCATTGTATAGTGTCAGACAGTTCTTTCTCGTTAGAATCAATCTTGCGCGCACGCGGGTGCGCGCGCATATACACACACATATAGTGATTTTCCAAGCGTAGCTTAGAAGTGGCACAAGGCCGAAAGTATGGGGCACCCAGTGAGGATCGAACTCTCTACTCATTCGTAATTATTCTAGCGAGACAAGCTTGCTATTACACCGCCTCTGGGTGCTCAACAGCAGTGATTATTTTCATGCTTTTCTTTTTGTTTATCCACGTTTCTAAGTTTCACTCCTGTCCAGTTTAAGAAGGGTCCAGATACTTATTTCATTGAACAATGAAGGTTTGACTTTATATTTCTTGCTCTTCTGAGGGGCTCTTTGTCGGGGTTTTTCGTCATCTCTCACTACTTAATTGGGATTACTGCCACATCTCGTTGAGACACCAGTTACCGCACGATCACTGAAGTTAAGCAACGGGTAGTTGGGTAACTGCTTGGGAAACAATCTGTGGATTACTAGACATGCATGCATACACACACACACATATTATATATATATATATATATATATATATATATATATATATCATTCATTCATGTATTGAATATCTCTGGTATATATGGTCTGGTACTCTTGCTTTATATCTCGAAATTCTCGATAAAATCTAAAGCGGGGTCTGTAATATAATGAGTCCTAAACTTGCATCTTTACATTAGCCATTTACCTACCGCCGGCATAGTAATTGCTTTGAGGTGATTTTTTTCATGGTACCTCGACCGCAGGAATTTAAGCGTATTACCTGATTGGCAACTAGGTGTCATCTTTTTACTATTAATTAGCCGTAAGTTCTATTCTAACAGTTTTTTTACTCGCACTTCTCACCTGTGAAACCCTCTTCCGGTTTCTTGGTTTTCCTACGATGTTCAAAAATTTGAATGCACCGTCAATCGTCGTCTTAATTTTCCTGAATTTTGTTTTTCTTTTATTGTCCTTTCGCATCACTAATATCTTCTCATTCTGTTTCACTCCTAGTAACCCTTGTGCCTTTGTGATATAATCGCATTGCTTGGGGTGAAGAAATAATAATTTCTACGTATACACACACACATATAAGCCCGTTACAGTCGTCTGATGATCGCGTAAGCGTGAAACTCGAGTTACAGCTAAATTCCTCGTTTCATAGGATGTAACATTGGTAAGCGGTTTCTGCTCGGTCTAGAGAATCTGTGCTTCCAGTACTTTACTGAATAGGTAAGTTTGCTTTTAGCCTTTTTTTCTCTTTCTTTTTTTCGGTATTATTTAGGCAATAGTTTTTGTTTTTGTTTATATATATATACATATATATATATATATATACCTAGTGAGCCAGACAAATCTACCTAGGTTTCACCTAAACGGTTCGTCAGGGAAAGTACGGCTCTAAAGCCACTGGCTCACTAGGTTTATCTAGGTCTGTTCTACGGTTGTATTGAACTCTTGTTAGTTGTATCGGTTTTTTTTCTTTAGGCTTCAGACCTGCATCTGTGCGATTTTTTTCGGCAGAAGTTCATGTTTGTAGCTCTTTCTTTTTTTAAAACCTTTTTTTCCCTCGAGATTGATTTGATTATTTGCAAATCAAAAATTCGAGGGTTTTTCGAAACGAGTCTAGTTATCTATATTTGTATGTATATATACATATATATATATATATATATATATATATATATATATATAGCAAGATTATGAAGGGTTTGGTAATCCGTGTAGATAATTCCAAAGACAATGTAACCCAGAGAGCTCGGTGTAACACCAGAACAATTATTAATTTTTATATATATATATATATATATATAAGTTATGAAGAACTTGGTAATCCGTATGGGTAAAGGGCTCTGGTGAAATAAATTATTATAATGGTACCTTAAAGTGGTCTGCTTTTCTTTTAAATATATATATATATATATATATATATATATATATATATATATATATATATATATATATGTAAGAAGGTTAGTGCAATGAGATTTGTAAATGTAACTGTGTACGTGGGTGTGTTGAGTATGTAAAATCGACAGTACATATCCCTATCTATCTATCTATGTCTTTTCATGTGTCTATATATCATCGAAAACGCCACACACAGACAGAACTCCTTCTCTACACGTCATGCAGCGTTTCTACTTGAAGAGAGTATAAAATAGAATATGCCTTAGTTGGGGGGCTAAAACGACACTTGAAAATATTAATGTCGCATCTACTGTAAAAGTCGCCCAATTTTGCCACATGTGCGCAAGTGAATTTGAGATCTAAGCGGGACTAAAAAGTTCCGCCCGCGTTACCAATATTGAGGATCTATCTATCTATCTGAAATATCATTTTACTATTTTGCTATTCAATGTCTGACACTATCATTATTATCCTACCTGATTTTTCACTGACATTACGTAAATTTAATCTATCTCTCTGGTTCTAAGAAAATGTTCATATATATATATATATATATATATATATATATATATGAAGAAATATAGTTTTAAGGTGTGCTATAAATTAACCCAAACAAATAAATAAACAAGCCAAATAACAGCCAGAATAGATTAACCACAATGCACCACTGACGCACATACATAAATAGCAGAGGAAGAATTTGTGGCCTGGCGATTGCGTTCAGCATGAAACAGCCTGTCGCCTCTGAGTGTTGACTTCAATGATCACTTTTATATTTATATATAAAATTATATTCTATTAAAAATAGAAAACGTTTCATTAAAAATAGATTTGATTACGCGTTTCGCCATTCAAAACATCATCAGATGCCATAACTAAAGAATGAAATATGTGTATGCGTAGTTGCGTGCATGCTTAAATAATGAACCATCCTATTTTTTCCATAAACCGGCCTTTCTTGTGATGAAGAAAGAAAATGAATGACTTAAGAAATATAAAGAAAAGATACAGAATAAATATTAACGTCTTTTCATTTTCTAAAAACTATCGCCTTTCTGTAAATCATAGAGAAACATTTAAATAAAGAAGTAGTACATGAAAACTGATTTCTCAACAGTATATTTTAGTGATAAATGTAGAGCTTCATTGGCAAATATAACGACATGGAATTGAACTTAATGTGTTAGAGTTTGGTTCCTTTATGGAAATACTCAACCAACACAATAGTGAAGATAACATGTGGAAGGTAGAATTATGCTTAGAACCTTCAAAATTGATGATGCTGTCAAAATAAATGCAGTCACATATTGTAAATGTTTATCAGTGATACAGTTCCCAATCAAGCTTTACGCCAAAAAAGTGTGTTCTGGCAAAATAATGCTCCTTAAGCAGAGCCGGTACGTACTACCCGCGAATTTTGATTGGGGGCCCTAGGCATGTGCTTTGTGACACTTGCTACCTTATGAACATTTGCTTTATTCTACCTACATTTTTATACGTTACAAATTAAACTAAGCACTACTGACTGTGAAAAGATCAAAACATTTCGCAGATTTTGACGTCATTCTGGTGTTTTTTTTGGTCCGAATCTGTGAATTTGTTTTGCTCATGTTAAACCTCGAACGAACACTGTATAAAATTCACAATTTTTTATCCATAATTTTGATTGTGTTACAATTATACAAATTTTAACGAAAAATCTGTAGACGATATTAAAAATTGCCTCAAAACATTGTTGATTTCTTTAAGATGGAATGATCTATTATGGCGTCTCTAATTTGTATTAAATACATTGGATTTATTTTCAATTTTTGTAGTTGTATTATTCACCTATTTTGAAAATGATGCATTATTGTACATAATTAGCTTACCATAAAATTTTATTTCATATGAATATGACCTTATGGAAATTGAGATGTAGTAGATTCGGTAGGAAAATGAGGCCCTTGCATTGCCCCACCCCACTTAACATTCTGCAAAGCGGACTTACCAAAAATGGTTTCAACCGCATTAAATTAATGTAAGGATTTTTTGATTCCCCATGTATTCTACCGTCTTCCACCTTACAGTCATGAGATTCGACTATGGAGATTAAAGTGAAAGCGTCTCCATTCTTCGGCCACAGCCTCACAATGCCAGGGCTACACACACACACACACACACACACACACACACACACATACACACCGATTCTGCACTGGTAACTGCTACTCTTTGAGCATAGATATTAATCCAATTTGAAAACTTATGATTTATTAAGAGAGATGCGCATGGGAATGGAAAAAATAGCCAAGCAAATAAGATCTCTGGGAAGCTCAATAAAAATGCTGCTGCTTGTAATTTTAAAATTTAAACAGTAAAAAAGTGAATTAAATTTAATTCATGAAAGACTGATACATGTTATAAAATTTCAAGAAGCCCATCTTAAGATGTCAAATAACCCAATACTAATTTACTCATCCTATAGGATAGGGGGACGTGCAGATGGGATAACAAAAAAAATCGGTGATCAAGATCATTGCATTCACTTTCGCACAAAACCCTTAAATTATGAATCCATCTCTTACACTCCAGCTACTGGTTAAATAGCAGGACAAACAGATTTTTAGCTTTTCTTGGCAACCATTTTACCAGAAGGAAAACTTTGAATTCAAAACCATATGTGGCTATATCGGGACACATACTATAACTAAAGCCCTCTCAGCTTAGTTGCAGTATAAAGAGCAAGTTGACTTTATGGCGTTGAAGAAGCAAAAATGGTATTGCATCGACGGAAATGCTTGGAAACAAGCAACTATTCTGAAGAGGATTTGCAGGGTGTGGCTCCAATCGATTTATTTGTTTTTTTAAGGCTTATCTACCTTTTCTAGATTATTTAAAGCAAGAAAATATTTTTAGATAGTAAACATTTTTTAAAAAAATAATAATAGTTTTAGTGATGCAAGTTTTACTATCTAACCCATAGCTGACGGGAGAAAAGATGGATTCATATCTTTCCCAAAAATCAATATAACGAACCCGACTTGAATTGGAACCCAGTTCTCCGATTCCCAATACCGATTTCTATTACACCACCCGCACCTCCAAGCTTACAGCACCTGATATTCCCAGGCGGTCAACCATCTACGTAGTGATCAGGCTCGATGTTGCTTAACTTTGGTGATCGTATGAGAACTGGTGTTCAACGTGATATGTCCGTAAGCCGCTTTTAAATCGAAATAGCTCAATATGGAGGCAAGTGGGTTAATAGATTGCGGCTCCGATTGAAGAATCACGTGGGCGGCGTCCATGAGATTTACATGTCACTTATATCCTTTGCAAAGCTAAGATCCCATCTCTCGACCACCCTCCCTCCCTCCCAGTTAAGGTAAATAGCAGGACAGACTGTTTGCAACCAATCTAGAAGAAAAAACTTTGAATTCAGACGATCTGCTGCTTTCTATGGTCTTGCCTCATTAAATTCTGGAGTAGAGTGGTGACCACACCCCGGCGGTGCAAAATACCCTAACTGAATGAATGAATAAAATAAGTTATTATTAATGAGCATAGGACTTGGTCGGGTTAACACTTGAGTCTATACACAAATATTGACTAGGTTTATACTTGAGCTTATAGGTAAAGATTAGACGAGTTTATAGTTGAGTCTATAGGCAAACATCAGTCGGTTTTATACTCGAGTCTATAGGTAAACTTTGGTTGGATTTATACTTGAGATTGCAAGTATCCACTCGAAACATCTGAAAGCCACGCGATATGTTGATTATATATAAATATAAGTATTTTCTGAAAAAAACCTTCCTCGTCTGTTGCGATCACTTATCATATAATTTTATTTGGGATTCATTTGTTCTCCCTCCATATATGGGTTAACTAACATAATAGATTGTTCTTTTTTAACATTGCACGGTAGATAATAAAAGGAAAGGATAACTATGAATTCAAAATCGTGAAAGTAACGGAGAAAAGGTCCCATCATCTTTCCAAAGAGTTGTAGTTTGGTTTGTTTTACTGCATATCAACCTCAATGGGTCATTTAATGCCGACAACTTTTTTTCCTGGAAATATCTATTTCTGTTACAATTTTTTTCTTCTCAAAAATGTATAGCTGGTAATATTTTTTCAAAAATGTATTGATGGTAATAGTTTTTTTTTTTCCAAAAACGTATTCCTGGTAATATTTACTTTCTTCAAAAATCCATTTCTGCCAATAATTTTTTACAAAGTATTTCTGGTATGAAAACCTATTTTTACATTTTTATAATGCTTTTTATCTCAGTTTCGGGGTTAACTATTTGCCCATAGCTGGGACCCTAACAGGTGCTACCACCCCGGTCAGGTTGAACCTGGGAACAGCAATTAAGAGGTGGTTCCATGCTCCTCAAAGCCTCCTGATCAGAGGCCTTGCTGTTGGACGTAGTTTATCGTCTTACCCTGGACGGAGATGTAGTTTATCGTCATACCCAGTACACAAAGTGTTGGGAAGAGCTATCATGGCCTATATATTGAAGGAACAAACACGGCAAAAAACAATTTTATTGCAAGATCATCAATTGCATAATAAAATCTGACATCATGTATCCATCGCGTGAGGTCGTATTTGCAATAATGCATGCATCTAAGGCACTATGTTCTTCAAATGCACAACATCTCAAGCAGACATAATGTTAGACATATAATCTTTTTTTTAGATGTGTCGGGGGAGAACTGCGTCGAATATCCGGACGCATATTCACAGCCAGTGTGTTCCTAAATCACGTGTTAGAATGGAAGCAACGAGGCGGGAATGGAGATAAAAAAACAGACGAACGAATATTTCCTGACCAGTGACCGATCTTGACATCCACGACATTCAACATGAAATCGGATGCAAACGAAAGAAAAACTTAATTCAGTGGAAAATACATAAATAAATTATTAAAAAATAAACAGAAAAACAGGCCTTAGATGTTGGTGGATAATGGAAGCATTTGATGGTGGTCGTAGTGGTGGAGCAAGCGTCACTCATTGAGCCATTAAATAGGCTGGCAATTCTTGTCCATGTGCGCTTATGTATACAAAATATGTGCACTGTACCATATTCTTCAGTTACTCCTTTATTTCAAAGTTCTATGAAAACGAACCTGAAAGTGGGAAGCACTGGCAGAAAATAAACGAGGTAAAGAAACTGTCATCGAGATCAAAAACCCAACAGCGTTTGTTCTGAATTTTTCAGTCATCACAATTCAACGCAATTTGTTTACAGATTTACGTGTATGTTGTTGTTCGCTAAGGTAGTTAAGATGCTTTATCCGGTTTTAATTACTCACTATTAGATAGATGGATAAATAGATAGATATTAATGCAATGAAGCTAAATAATAACAATTAAGATAGATAGATATGGACAGACGTATGAGGCTATAATTTCCTAATAACTTTTCTGTTGAGTCTATATTTTTCATTTTCTCTTTTGAGTCTATATTTTTCATTTTCTCTTTTGAGTCTATATTTTTCTTTCATTCTAAATTTTTCTTATGTCCATTTCTCTGTTGATTCTACTTTTTTCACATGTTCTATCATTTAAGACTATTTTTTCGTAAACCCATTTCGCATTTGAGTCTATATTTTTCACAAGCCCTTTTCTCATTTGATTCTATATTTTTCTCATGGCCTTTTCTCTTTTGAGGCTCTATTTTGCTTATAAACTTTGTTCGTATAGCGAAGAAAACAGCGACTTACCTAGTCAAACCAAGCGACAGCGTGTCGCGTGTATTCTACGACGGAAAAAGTGGCGAAAAAGAAAACTACTTACCAAACAGAGGGGCACGTATTCCGCATAACATGCTGAAAATGGAATAATTGAATTAAAGAAAAAACAAGTCAGTCGCAGGAGTCGCTATAAAAGTATTTTGATATGCAAATTACGGAAAATCCTATCCCAGCTGTCGACGAATGGAAGAAATAGGTTCTGCCGATAAAAGCAGTTGGTGTTCACAATTTGGGGGATGACAATGGCACTCTGGTTAGCTAGTTTAAATGTCCGGGGCCTGAGGTCCGAGTCTCGCAGGGCGAGGCTCACTCGTGATCTTCAGCCCCTCGGGGTGAATGTATGTTGTATACAAGAGACCCGTTTTTCTTCTCATGATCGTGAGGACATACTGTCTAAGGGGTTCGCCGTTTATTCAGCCTGTTTTGATGGTCGTTCGAGGGGTGTCTCTTGGCTAGTGAGCAAGTCTTTGAAGGCTGCTTGTACCCTTGTCTTCGCGGATCCGGCGGGCAGACTTTGCGTGCTGGATGTTACCATAAAGGATAAGGTTCTACGTCTCATTGGGGTTTATGCGCCCAATACCCATTCCGAGCGGCCTGCTTTGTTTCGGCAGATCGCGCCGTTCTTGACGACGTCTCGTCGGGTAGTTTTAGCGGGGGATTGGAATGCCGTCCTTGACCCCGATATAGATCGTATAGGGCAAAAACAAGGTACTAACAACCCGGATGTGAAACCATTTCGGGACTTTGTCGATGAGTTTGATCTTGTCGATAAGTTCCGGAATGAACACCCTCGGGAGGTAGCATGGACTTGGACAACTAGTGGCAACTCGGCTCCCGGGACGCTTGCGAGCTACCTGGACCGGGTCTTAGTTAGGAGAGTCGACGTAGGGCTCTTAGGCTGTCCAAGTTTCCATTATATAGTTTATACGGATCATAGGCTTGTCCGGGTCCGTGTAAACTTAGATAAGCCTAAGGTTAGATTGGCTGGTTACTGGAAATTGAACTGTTCCGGGACCAGCTTTTACTAATGATACAAAGGGAATTGACGGGTGCGGTTGTGGGAAATGCCTGGTGGGGCAAATTAAAATCTAAAATTCGAACGTTTGCTGCCGATTTTAGTCGTCGACTCAATCTAGATAGATTAGCGGCGCAAACTGCTTTAGAAGATAAAGTCGATCGGGCTGTGAAATCCCGTGTTAGTGGGGACATAGCTTTAGCTAAGGCAGAGTTGTCCTCCTTGCTTATCAAGAAGGATCAAGCTCTGGTAGTTAGGGCTAGGTTAAAAAGAATGTCTTCTGAGGCAACGAATATGGCCGCTGAACTGCGTGCAGAGGAAAATCGAAGCGCGTCTAAGCGACATATCGCATGCGTCACGTTGCCGGATAAGCGGACCGTGACTACAAACGCGGGCATATGTGAGGTGTTTCGGGACTACTTTCAGGATCTTTTCACCAGGGAGCCCGGTCTGAGCTCTGCTCAGTTCGACGCCTATTTAGCTGACTTTCCCTGCCTTTCGGCAGCTGAAGCGGCTAGGTGCGAGGGTCCCATTACAGAGTCGGAGATCTGGGAAGGGCTGAAGCAGGTTGGCCTGGATAAGTCTCCGGGATTAGATGGTCTTCCCTACGAAGTGTACTTGAGGTTGTCGCACGTTTTTGTTCCTTTGCTGGAACTGATTTACAACCACTGGATGAAGCATGGGTCTTTACCCCAACGCTTCACCAGGGGTGTGATCAAGTTGCTGCGTAAGGACAAGGGCGGTGGGGATGGGTTAGGGAACTTTCGCCCTTTAACGATGTTAAACACTGACTTAAAGATTTTGGCGAAGATCTTAGCCAACCGTTTGCAGCTTGTCCTGTCTAGTCTGATTGGCCCCGAACAGACTTGTGCTGTGAAGGGTAGGACTATTCAGGATAACCTTCATATGGTACGCTTGATCTTAGAAAAAGTCGACAGCGAAGCCGCGCTGATCAATTTAGATCAGTCCAAGGCCTTCGATAGGGTTGACCATCGATTTCTGGAGGCTGTCCTTTCGGCTGCCGGTTTCAGAGCCGACTTTCGCTCCTGGATCCGACTTTTGTATGCGACCCCCGGTGCGCTGGTGGAAGTGAATGGGGTAAGATCGAAGCCTTTCGTATTGTCTCGCTCCATTCGTCAAGGTTGTCCGCTCTCGCCTCTGCTTTACGTTCTTGCGTTGGAACCATTCCTTCGCAAGTTGAAGGCGAATCCGGTCCTGCGCGGAATTTCCCTGCCTGGGGCTTCCACCTCAGCCAGGTATTCTGCCTATGCTGACGACGTTTCGGTTCTTGTGTCGAGCAGAGCCGAGATTGACGAAGTCAGCAAAGAGATCAGTGGGTATGAGATGGTGACAGGGGCCAAGATCAACCGCGATAAGTCTGTGGGCTTGCGGTTGGGTGCGTGGAAGGGAGTTTCTCTTCCCGGACCTTTCCTCTGGACGGATGGGCCGATCAAGATACTCGGCGTCTGGTTCGGTCCTGATCTCCAGTTGGAAATGAATTGGTCGGAGGTGCAAGGGAAGGCCGAGATCGCGGTTAATCTGTGGTCTCGGAGGAGACTTTCCCTGAAGGGAAGGGCGGAGGTATGTGTTTCACACATATATCCGATCCTCCTTTACCGACTTTCTGTGCTTCCGCTCCCGTATGCCAGACTAATGTCATTAGTCCGGACCTTGTTCTCTTTCTTGTGGAGAGACAAGGCCCCTATGGTAACTCGCGAGATCTGTTGCCTTCATCCCTCTGAGGGCGGTCTGGGTATGCCTAGCATTGAGATTCGTCAATATATGCTTCGCATTACCTTTCTAGACCGAATGTGTCGCGGATTGGATGAGGTGGGCACCTTTTGGAAAGAAGATGTCCGAAAACATTTCCCATCCCTGAGAAGTGTGCACTCGTGCGAGGAGGAGGCCGGCCGTAGACCTCGTGCCGAGTGCGCCTTCTACCGCGAATGTCGTAGTGCTTTGAAGCTCCTCTTACGGACGACGGATGGCCTCTCCGACGCCCAGGCGTTGTCTCGTAAGGCATTGTATCAATTGTTAGTTAGGGGGTCCGTTCAAGATGATCTGATCGATGAGCTCGGTCTTACGAAGCAGGAGGCTCGCTCGATATGGCCTTGGGCGCCTGGGTTGAAATGTCTCAATAACGATGAGGCATCACTCACCTGGCTGATGATTCGTGGGGCCCTCTGGGTCGGAAAGAGACTCTGTTCAGCAGGTTTGGAGAAATATCCAAACTGTCGTCGCTGCACTGGGGAAGTCGAGACCATTGGTCACGCCTTTTTTCAGTGCAAGACGGTAGTGCCGTTGGGCAAGTTTGTTGAAGGCCTCATGGTTCGCATGCTGCAGGGAAAGTTCTTTGTCCTGGAAGCCAGTTCTGTTTGTAGCAATGTGGTGCCGCAATTGACGAAGGCTGAACACTATGTGTTCTGTTGCTTACTAGGGATTATGAGAGTCGTGGTTTGGACGACGCGTCAGAAGGGATTCCATGAGGGCGAGAAGTTCACCTCTTCCCAACTGATCTTGTACTTTAAGCATCAGCTTAAAGTCAAGATTAGGACGGAAAGGCGGCGGCTCACCTCATCGGAATTTGGCAAAAGGTGGGTGAATCTTGCGCGAATGTGTAGAGTGAAAGGGGCTGACCTAGAGTGGCACTTGGATGTCGGTTAGGTACAGGATTTGTCCTAACAGGGTTGAACATAGGCAACCCACCCAGATTTTAGGTTAGACTAGTTTTTCGATTTTGAATCTTTAGTTTTCCCTTTTTTCTAGTAAACTTAGCTAGGGTATGCATGCGCATTGGTCCCTTTTATTTCTGTCCCTATTTTTCTTTTGTTTTAATTCCCCATCCCCTCCCTCGTTAGGTGGTCAGTGACTTCAGTTCTCTGGTGGATGCGGGGCGACTTTCGCTTTCGCTTTCGTGTGTGTGCTTTTTCGTATTTGTTGTTGTGTATGAATGTGTGTGTGTCTGTGTGAATGCTTGGAGGAATGAATGTTTTTTCTTATTTTTCTTAGCCCCGCATTGATTTCGTCTAGTTAACTGATTTTGCTGCCACATTTATGGTTTGTGGGGGGTTTTATTACTAACACAGTTTTGTTTAGTTTTATTGTAAATATTTCTAAGTCATATTGTACATAATCATTTGGGGTTCTTTTTAAAAAATTGTTATTTTATGACCCTCCCCCCACGAACAATATTTGTACATAAGGGGACTAGTTAGGACTTCATAGAGAATTTGAGGCATTATGGTGAACGTAGTAAGAAAGGTAGGAGTGAATGTGTTGTTTTGGTGATTGGAATATTGTTAGTTTGTTTGGGTCCGTGTCTGGTACTAGCTAAGTTTAGATTTAAGACAGAAGAAGACCGTCATTCCCCATCCCCCTTTTAGGCCTTGTGCCACATTTTATACCATATTGTATAAATAAATATCGTTCACAATTCGGGGGAAAAAAAATTCGAGCATTTTTGGTTTCGGCGTTTGTTAGTGAGCGAGTTATTTTTCTGACTGGTTACACGCATTGTGATTTGAAATAGTACCGGCGAATCGAGTTTTCATGTCTTTCTGCCCACGATATTCGAGTCTGGACTTACAGTGATTCTTCTTTGTCTTGAAGTAATCTGCGACAAATACTTCCTTTGCTTTCAGAACGCTTACAAGCTATTTCGGCAGTATGACGGATAAGACATTTGACGTCAAGTTAATACCAGAGTTTGATGGATCAGTGGCCGGACAAGCAGTTACTGAATGGATTGAGAAGGCAGAACTTGTTTGTGACCTGTGTGGGATTAAAAAGGTTGAACGTGTTCTTCCTGAGGTTGACGGGCGGAGCATTTTCTGTTTACTAACAGTTAAACTCGGAGCAAAAATCTGATGTCGAGCAGATAAAACGAGCCTTGCGGATTGCCTTTGCGTCGGACCGTTTCTTGGCTTACGAACAGTTCGTGGAACGCCGACTGCGCCCGGACGAATCCGTCGACGTGTTCCTAGCCGACTTGAAGAAGCTAGCAGGTCTTTTTGGCGGGATATATTAGCAAGGACTAGCATGTGCGTTCATAGCAGGGTTACCAGCGCACGTCAAGCAACTACTGCGCGCGTCTTCCAGGATGGAAGACATGAATACAAACCAACTGTTGGACCGAGCTCGAGCCATAATGAAAAATCAAAATGCAACTGAGAAAATGGTTGAGCTACCATTTTACCAGGCGGAGCTGATAAACCACCATATGTTAAACGTCGGGAGGGTATTCGATGCTATCGATGCTCTGGGTGGAATCACTTTTCCAAGGACTGCCCGGTTCGACGGGAAGACGCCCGCCAGCCACGCAGGTCACGTGCAACAATGCGTTGCTTCCGGTGTCGAGAGATAGGCCACATTGCTTCATCGTGTCCGGGAAAAGACGTCAGCGCCGGTCTCTTCCCTAAGCGAGTTATGAATGAGGCGCTACCTGTCTTGGGTATTTACGTGGACGGAATTAAGAGAATGGCACTGGACACTGGCTGCTCACAGACACTCGTAAGTAAGTCAGCCCGTCAATCCTGGCGGGAGACGGAGGTTGACGTACTCACCGTAAACGAAATACTCTCAAATATTGCGGAGTTGGAAGTATCAAGCTTGACGTGGATAACGCAAACCCCATTAAGATCGAAGCCTTGGTAGTGGATGGAGAGCTATTGGGTTTCGACTTGTTGCTCGGGTTTGACGCCATTAAAAATTTGGGCGGAATCCAAATAACAGAGAGTGGCTATATACGGTTTCCCAAGAGTGGAATAGTCTGTTGTGCCGCCATTCAAATAGAAGAACCTGATTTCTGTGCCGAATTCGACCCAAGCCAAAAGATATGGGTCGCATCATGGAAGTGGTCTAATGGTCGATCACCGGAGTTTGCGAAATCGGATGCCCCAGTACCCAATACCAAAGGGAGTCAAGGAGGAATACGACGAAGAGCTGCAGACCTGGCTTGATAACGGTTGGTTGCAGCCTTATCCTGAAATTTAACTCGGTCCTCCAAAAGGTTTAATTCCGTTGATGGCGTCTGTGCAGAAAAACACAAATAAAGTGCGGCCAGTATTAGACTATCGAGAGCTGAATGTGTGTCTCGACGCACACATAGCCAATGCTGACGTGTGCGCACAGAAACTGAGGGAGTGGCGTAAAAAAGGACCGGAAGTCGCTATCCTTGACCTACGGCAGGCTTATTTGCAAGTACATATCCATAAGTCACTGTGGCCCTTTCAAACTGTAATCTTCAAGGGGCGAAGGTATTGTTTGACCCGAATGGGTTTCGGGTTGAATGTTGCACCAGCCATAATGAAGGCCATTGTGGACGCCGCGTTAGCGAAAGACGAGTCAATTCGACGGGCAACACTACCTTACGTTAATAGATTGTGGCCCTAGTAGATTTGCGATATGGCGACGCCTGCTTCAACAAGACTCGAGAAGCGTCATTCGGCAGTTAGAAAGTATTTTTTTTTGAACGAGGCCCACCATCAGAAATCCTGACCGTCAATGATACTGCATTTCGCAGTAAGTCCTTTAAAGATTTCCTGGATGACTGGGGAGTCCAACTTCGTTTTCGTTGAGCCTATGTTCCTGCAGGAAACGCTATAGTGGAAAGATCTCATCGGAGTATAAAGCGAATTGCAGCACGAAAGCAATGTTCGATAACGGAGTCAGTATACTGGCATAATATCACGCCGAAGGATGATATATCGTCGACTAGTGCGCCTGCCAATATGATTCACCGTTACCAACTAAAAGTGAAGGGAATTACTACAACATTACCACCTGATCATTGTAGGCATCACAATATATACAAAGTTGGGAACAGAGTATGGGTGAAAGCTCCCCATGGCCGGTGTACCTCCAGGTATCAAGTGGGTCGCGTGACAGACATAAGTCCACAAACCGTACTAGTTGACGGGATGCCACGGCATGTAAAAGATCTTCGCCTTTTCGTTGATTCTGATACATCGCCGAGCGAATCCGATGATGATTCATCGTCTGACAGTGAGCAGATAATTGAGATCTGCGAATCCGATGCTTCCACAGACACAGAACTTCTGGAAACTCGAGATACGTCTGATGACCCCTCAGGAGACGACTCTCCGACACGCGTAAGGGAAATAGTGCCATTACGTCGAAGCACCAGGATAAAGAGACCTGCTCCAGGTTGTTCGATTTGTGATAGTGAGATCAAGGGGGAGTATAGCGAAGAAAACGGCGACTTACCTCGTCAAACCAACCGACAGCGTGTCGCGTGTATTCTACGATGGAAAAAGTGGCGAAAAAGAAAACTACTTACCAAACAGAAGGGCACGTATTCCGCATAACATGCTGAAAATGGAATAATTGAATTAAGGAAAAAACAAGTCAGTCGCAGGAGTCGCTATAAAAGTATTTTGATATGCAAATTATGGAAAATCCTATCCCAGCTGTCGACGAATGGAAGAAATAGGTTCTGCCGATAAATGCAGTTGGTGTTCACAATTCGGAGCTTAGACTAGGTTTTCGATTTTTGAATCTTTAGTTTTCCCTTTTTTCTAGTAAACTTAGCTAGGGTATGCATGCGCATTGGTCCCTTTTATTTCTGTCCCTATTTTCCTTTTGTTTTAATTCCCCATCCCCTCCCTCGTTAGGTGGTCAGTGACTTCAGTTCTCTGGTGGATGCGGGGCGCCTTTCGTTTCGTGTGTGTGGTTTTTCGTATTTGTTGTTGTGTATGAATGTGTGTGTCTGTGTGAATGGAGGAATGAATGTTTTTTTTCTTATTTTTCTTAGTCCCGCATTGATTTCGTCTAGTTAACTGATTTTGCTGCCACATTTATGGTTTGTGGGGGGTTTTATTACTAACACAGTTTTGTTTAGTTTTATTGTAAATATTTTTAAGTCATATTGTACACAATCATTTGGGGTTCTTTTTAAAAATTGTTATTTTATGACCCTCCCCCCCCACGAACACTATTTGTACATAAGGGGACTAGTTAGGACTTCATAGAGAATTTGAGGCATTATGGTGGACGTAGTAAGAAAGGTAGGAGTGAATGTGTTGTTTTGGTGATTGGAATATTGTTGGTTTGTTTGGGTCAGTGTCTGGGACTAGCTAGGTTTAGATTTAAGACAGAAGAAGACCGTCATTCCCCATCCCCTTTTTAGGCCTTGTGCCACATTTTATACTCATTTGTATAAATAAATATCGTTCACAATTCGGGGGAAAAAAAAAATTCGAGCATTTTTGGTTTCGGCGTTTGTTAGTGAGCGAGTTATTTTTCTGACTGGTTACACGCATTGTGATTTGAAATAGTACCGGCGAATCGAGTTTTCAGCATTTCTTTCTGCCCACGATATTCGAGTCTGGACTTAGTGATTCTTCTTTGTCTTGTGGAAGTAATCTGCGACAAATACTTCCTTTGCTTTCAGAACGCTTACAGTTCGGCATTGTGGCTATATTTATCTTTTGCTATTTTTCACTGATCTTTCTTTTGACGTTACATTTTTCTCCTAGCCTTTTTTTCTTTTCCATCTATATTTTTTGTAATTTGTTTTTTATCTGTGGTCGGTTCATTTTTTTTATGACCTTTATTCTCTATTATGCTTATATTTTTATAGCCTTTTCTCTTTTTAGGAACTGTATTTTTCTTCATATATCCGAATTTCACATTAACAATAACTATATTATATCTATTTGTTTACAATATGATGAGCAATCCTCGTGTTGTATAATAAAACTCTGACAACAGCAGTTCAGTTATTATAACGTGGTGTATTTTAATGAATATGGCGCGTTGCAGAACGATACCGGAAATAGGGCAGGAACAGCGTCGCTTTGTTCCAGAGACTGGGACATGTATTTCTATATTTATGATTAGAATATTATCGGATCGAGTAATACAAATGCCAAAAGGCCTATACCTATGTTAAATAGATTACACAAAAGCGTTTGATAAGGTACAACACAAAGAGAGACTTGAAATACGAGAACAAGCTGATTTACATAGACAAAATATTCAAGTAATCCGCACGCTATACTGGGAACAAACAGTCGATATGCTGATAGAGAACGGGTTCATTGAATAAACAAAATGGAAGCGTTTTCTCAGCCGATATATTTAATTTGCTCACCGAGGCGATCAGAGGGATCTAGAAAGACTATCGGGATTTATTGTCAGCGAACATAATCTTCACAACCGAAGAGACTTGGATGAAAATGTATTAATTGCAGACCCAAAAAGAAACCTGAAACACACAAGGTTGTAAAAGAAAGCAAGAAGAATGGACTAACTATTAACTGTAAGAATATAGAATGCATGGTTGTCAATAAAAGGGGCAGCACAAGTATGAGCTACTAGGGACGTCTAAATCTAGCAGGTACAGAAATTGAACTACGCGTACAGTGAAGTAATAGACAAGGGAAATTGTCTTCCAGAATCTAAGGAGTTGATTAACTGGGGCAAGGAATGGCTTGTAAATTTGTAACGCCACCAAAATGAAACTTCTCTTATTTAATCGCAACAGAGAATCTGTTTTGCTTTTCATGAGCAACTCTTTGCGTCTTTTTGGGCTCACATTTTTCCATTGATATGAAGTGGAATGATTATATTGAATCAAATGTTAATTCTTCTACTAGGAAACTTGGTTCTTTGTCTCGTGCCAGACAATTTTTCTCATCAGAATTCCATCTTGCACATTTATAAATCTGCCATTCGTAAGTGCATTGAGTATTGCTGCCATATGTGGTCTTATGAGCCTGCTATATATCTCGATATTCTTGACAAAATCTAAACAAGGATCTGTAATATAATCCGTCCTGACCTGGCATCTCGACTTCAGTCACTTTCCCACCGCCGTGTAGTGGCTCCTCTCTGTTTTTTGTCTCCATAAATATTATCATGACAATTCTTCTGATTATTTGGTACCTGACTGCATGAATTTAAGCATACTACTACATTAGCAAGGTGGTGTCACCGTTTTACTGTTGAACTAGTTAGATACAACCATAAGTTCTGTTCTGTTTTTCTCGCACTTCTCGCCTGTGGAAATCTCTTCCGGTTTCTCGCTGCATTGTCATCGACAATCCTCCAAATTTTAAATGCGATATCAATCGCCATCTTCTATCTTCCTGGAGTATTTTTCTTTTTTTTTTTTTTTTTTTTTTTTTTTGCTCCTCTCTAACGTCTTCTCATCCTCTTTCACTCCCAGTAACTCCTTGCGTTTTGGTAGCATTATCTAACAAAATTATCCTGTTTCATAATACTTGGCGTAGTTTTTAGAAGGAATCTTTCGCTAATCGAATGTGCGTTCGGATTTCGGTGTCATATTTTCCAATCTTTTTTAAAACACTTCCCAGATATTTAAAATTCTCTACTTGTTTGATACTGCCATCTCCAATTCTCAGTTCTACTCTAGAACATTTTGTTTTCCTGAGAACATACTTACTGTCCTATTAAATATGTCTAATCCTTTTTTCTCGCTTCTCTTTACTACCTTATCTCGAAGGCCCTGTAATTTTCTTTACGTGTCATCTGCGTATTTTATATTGTTAAGATTATACCTGCCCCAACCCCGACAATAAATCAAGGTAGGGGTTCCATCTCCATTAGGATAGCCTCGCTTTACTGGTTCAATATATCTGGAGATAAGATGCATCCTTGCCGCACGTTCTTTCTAGTTTTTCTCTATTTACTCAATTCGTTTTCTATCCGCATGCGGACGATTTGCCCCGAGTATAAGTTCTGGGTTATTTTACCATCTTTTCAAATAGTTCGAGTTTTCCTAACAATACAAATACATCCTGGTACGGTATCTTGAAAAATACATTTGTTTAATTTATAAAAACATAAGTGTACATATTCCTGCATTTATATTTCTCTCCCACGACACCATTCTAATCATAAATATCGCATTTCTTGTTACAGTGTCCTTGACTCTTTTTACCTATTTCCGGTCTAATTTTATATTGCTCTCCACACATCACATCATTCCTTTCTAACTGTCGTAACGTTTGCTTCCCTCTGCCTTTTCTATAAATATTTTCAAGGTAATTTTTATGATGAACTTTCTTCTGTGGTACCTGGGCTTTAAGCGCAGTAGTAGCTTGCGGAAAAGTTGAATTGGATAGATGTAACCGTAAATTCTATGCTAGCAGTTTTTACTATCGCACTTCTCGCTTGTGGAATTCTTTTCCAGCTTCTTGCTTTCCAGTCAACTTTGATCTTCAAAAATTTAAATGCAATGTCAATCGTTATCTTCTCTTTTCTTAATTGATATTCTTTTATTGTCATCTCCCCTTAATAGTTTTTCCCATATTTTCTAACACTCAGTAGGCTTGTGTGTCTTAGTGGCTTTATTGCCTTGCTTGGAGGTGTGAAATGATTGAAAAAAAAGTGCATCTTATGTAAAAGAATATTAATTGTTATATACGAAAGTTTTGTTATCGATTTATGACTCTAATAAAAATTGTCTTCATATCTTTTTTTTTTTTTTTTCTTTTTTTTTTACCGGGGTTTATGGTTCAAATTACAGTGATATTATGATTTATTTTCGTTGTAAAATAAACTTCATTATTTCAGTTTTGTTATTCAATCGTCTAACTCGGTTGTCAATGTGATGTATTTTAATCTTCTAGACTTTTTTTTTCTGGGAAGCGGGTCATTTCAAAATGTCTAAGACAGTTCTACTGAGATCTGATGTTCTGTTTTCTAAGAGAACACAGGCTGGAATTTTCTCCATTTCAGATAATTGACCCCAGTCTTGACTTCAAAATAATGTTTATAACGCGATAACAAGAGCCAGCCATCAGCCACATGCTAACAATATAACATAACTCTGTTTAGTTTTAAATTTCAAGCGACCGAATTAATCGCTGACAAAAGAACAAAAAAAAAAAAAAAAAAAAAACGGATGAAAAAAAAGCCAAGTTGCAAAAATCGAATGTTTGGCATGAGCTGAATTCGGTTAAATAATTTGCTTCTTATTTTTTGCTATTCATATAAAGGGTTTTTATGCGATATTGCTATTGATTGGGTGAAATTTGAATGTTTTTATCGGGAGATAATTGAATTTTATCACGCCACAGAGTACATTTAAAAGCCACAACAGAAAACAGCGAACACAAAAGAAAGAATGCTGGCAAAATGGTCGGCTCATTTTATCAGCCCAGGAAGTACCTACTGCCTTCAGTTATACTTTAACTTTACAAGAGTAAGATTAGAAAAGAAAGAAAAAAAAACGAAGTATCGATCCCATGTTTGGACTGAAGCTGCTCAACCAACACATTTCATAGTTCCAAATCGTTTGCACGGATTTGTGAGAAAAGACTTGTTCTTCATTATTTAGTATGTCTCTTTACTCCAGACGTAATATCACAAATCGAAATGTTCAGATGGGCTTCATTCTTTAGCCCTACCAGATCAAACCTTTACAATTAGAATTCGTCATGCGACTATTAAATAAATTAATACAATGACTGCTGTTTTCATAACATTTTTTTTCCAACAAAGCCTTAATCATTACTACTAGCTCAGAGTGTCCCAGCAGTATCTCACGATGCCATTAGGTTTTGTTCTGTCTACAAAGAATTTAATTTGATGTTTGTTAGTGATTTAAATTTTTTTTTAAATTTTGGGGATTTTCTATGAAATAGTCGATTAGAAAAATATTCATAGAAAGTACATTAAAAGAATAATTTCATTTTAAAATATAAGTAATATTTTTTATATATATATTTTTTAATTTTATTATTGACATCTCTATCCGTTTGAATTTTGTTCATGAATTTAATTCGTGACTGTTTCTAGATGGGTAATCTCTTTTACTTAAATTTTAGTTAAGTTAATATGGGGTAATATTTGAAGGTAATATTAAAGATCTTGCTCCGTCATATACTGTATACACACCCTTGCAAATATCACATATACACACGTTCCTTTACATGTGCAATCACTCATAGTGGGTACCCATGTACCGATATACACAGGTAACTTCATGTATTAACACCTACCTAAATATCAAAACATTTTTCCAATTCAAATATTTTATCATCAATAATGATTATTAAAGGGTAATATATTTCAATTTAAATTAAATTATCAATTTAAAAATTTACCTCCATATTATAAAGAATTTTAAACTCACACTTCCAATTGGAGAATATTAAATGAGAAAATCCGATAAAACATTAATAACAGAACAGTAAGTCCTTCTTTTATAATATTCTATATATCCATAAATATACACATACACACATATACACATATCCGTACACATGCACACACACATATACATACATATCCATACATATACATATATCTATATATACATATGCACACATACACACACATATATATATATATATGTATATACTCATGCATACACACATACATATGTAGATATACAAACACATGCATACATTTATAC
>OZ010592.1:3778775-3806275 GCA_963932145.1 Acanthosepion lycidas
CATTATGTTTTAATATAATCTTTTATAATAAAAATAATAATGATAATAATTATAAAAGATTGTCTTAATAGCAGGGTTTAATAAATTTCAAGCGGAAGTAACGCTGGCTGCTCGGACATTGAATAGCGAATGTTTCCTTATAAGGAAATGGTTAACATTACTATTACCATATGTGCGAGTTTGCATGCCTGTGCGTGCGCGTATAATGGATGCCTATTTTAAATATGCTTATATATGCATATATGCCCTATATATATATATATATATATATATATATATATATATATATATATATATATATATATATATATATATGTATGTATGTATTAAGATTTGCTTTTTTTCATGTTCCGAACAAATATAAATGTCCCTATTTTGAATTGAAAAACTATGAAAAAAAAAAAGAAAAAGAAAAATAGGAAAAATAAATTTGTCCATCAATTGTTTAAAATTTTGTATTGCGTCTTAATGGTTGTTTACAACTGACAATTTATTCGTGGAAGGCGAATTATAAAAATGAACGCATTTTACACAGATGAGAAAAAAAATGTTTAAAGCTGTGCCAGCCGCAGTAAATTTGGTTTTTCATAATCAATCAAATATGAAGAAAAACACACCGTGTTCAAATAGAACACACATGTCTGCTATTATTTTCTTTGGCCACTAATTGGAGCAACTTTGTTTTTGTTCTGTCAACCAAACTAATCAAGGATATATTAAAGAAAAGGTTGCATAAGAAACGAAAATTTTTCCCTTATTCACTCGTCGTTGTCTTCCTTCTAGTCGCTTTTAAAAGCTGATTAAAATCAAGCAATAAAAGAAAATTCTAAGTTTTAAATGTCTAACTTATTGTTTAATAGTAATAATATTCTGGAACTAAGACCTAGATTCCCAAGCCAAGAAATTTTTAAAAGATCGCGCTGGTCTCGACACGTGCGTCAAATCATCCGACCGTCAGATTCTGTACGTGTCTATTTGTTCTCGTAAATCTCTGAAATTATTTGAAATACACCATCTTGATTTGTCTCGGGTTTTGCTGCCAACCCGCAAACATAAACGCATCATAACAGGTTTAAAATAAACGAAATAAATAACATTTAAAAGAAAGAAAAAAAAAAGAAAGAAAAAAAAAAAAAGAAAAACGATTTCCTGTTTTGTCATAGCAAAAAAACATTCAAAAAACCAGAGCCGTGGCTTATAATTCTGGCTGCAAATGATGAAATTGTTATTTTCAAGAAAGCAAATATGTTTTCTTATTACTATTTAACAAACGTTTCAGACTAATTTCCTTGTTTTGTTTCTAATTCAAGCATTTTTTTTCCGTAGGATGTCGCATAGTTTTCTTGGGTGTCGCCATAAGCGACATGAGGCCAATTTAACGCATACACAGCAGATTGATTGGACAAAGTAAATGATTCATATATAACCGGTCGATTCCTTTTAGTGTCAAAAATCATACTTCTTGAATTCTAGACTTGTATTGTCCTCTCTCTCTCCTTCACTCTCACTAACCACTTGCGTCTTAGTGTCCTTTTTATTTTTTTTTTGCTATCTCTTCTACTCCATGTTCTGCTAATGATTTACACAAACTCTTTGGATAGTTTATTCTCTATTTTCCTCTGTCTCTTTTGCCTTCATGTGAATGTCAAATTCTCTAAGATCTCTTTCCTCATTATGTACTCACATGTTCAATTTATGGAATTCTCAAGATCTTTCTGTAGAACTATATTTCTGCTGGCTTGTCTCTTTTTCATCTATGAAAAAATTGTTTAGCATATACTGCGATATAGGAGGACCAATACCAATACTCAAATTATTTACGTACGAATTATTGTCCTTATCTTTGTTGTTATTATCACAATGTTATGGTCGTTATGCACTTCAGGTGTTTATTGATTCGGGTTAGAACTAAACCTTTTATTTAATTTAAGGGGTATATTGTTCTCCTTTTGAAACCCCACTTTTATTCGTTGTGGATTACACGCTGAAAACACTAGTTTGATCACTGGAGTTAAGCAACGTCGAACGCGGTCATTATTTAGATGGGGGGGCTGCTTGGGAACATCGGGTACTCTAAGCAACCGCCTGCAACCCGAACTGTTTTTTTGGCTTTAAATAACTCACAAAAGGTTGGTAATCCGTAAAAAAATATAAATCAATTAACCATTTAATGGTGAGTTATATTTATAAGATTAATTTATTTTCTAAAGGCCAGTTGAAAACTGAGGAATGAGTAGCCATGGGCAAATGCAAAATAAGTAGCAGAATTGTCCAACAATCAGATTTGATAAGGTTTGCAATAAGCAATAACAAGAAAAAGAACAGGGCCCAAAAATAATTTAAAGCAAGCAAACAATATATGCAATGCAAATTAACAGTAATAAGGCAAGGCAAGAGTAATATGGCAAAAAGATCACAAACTAAGAATTGAGGTCGACACAAAAGCAAGTTCGGACAAACGAACGTAGTGTTGTTTCTTCAATACAAGACAAACTGGGACTGAGGCATATGAAAAGGAAAGTGTTTTGCAGTCATTTCTACTGGTTTTGTCCCACGTTCCACATTTTAGGCTATTCTGAACATAGAATTATCTCTACTCGGATGGCGTTAAATGCTAGGCCTAGAATGGCTGGACACTGGAAGTTCAATCTTTTTTACTGGACAGGCGAGACTTCCGGTAACGGCTGACTAGATTAGTGTAGCGAGAACTAGTGGGAGAGGTTATTGGGAATAAGTGGTGGGATATGCTTAGGATAGCATTAGGTCTTTCAGCATCGAATATAATCAACGACTCGCTTAAGGTAAGTCTAAAAAGGTGAAGACTCTCAAGGATAGTCTGCCCCGGGCAGAGGCCGAGGAAATCCCCAGAGATAGGTTCAGCTAGACAGGTTCCGGAGCGTCCGGCTAGCGAGCGCTACCGGAGTCAAACATAGCTTAAACTATATGTCTAACGAAGCTGTGAATATGGGCGCATAAATACATTCGAGAGGTCGATACCTCGGAGTGGCGAACTGTGAGGTCCACCAAAGATATGTGCGAGGTGTTTCGGCGGCATTTCGAGAACCGATTTACCAAGTATCCTGGTCTCTGCGCCAAATAGTTTCATAGCTATTTCGCTGATTTCCTCGGTTTGTGCCGACTGAAGCGGCTAGCTGCGATGGTGAGAACGAAGTTTACTTGGCATTGAAGAGAGTCGGTAGTGGCAAGTCTCCGTGACTTGATGGTCTGTTCTACGAATTGTACCCGAGGCTGTCGCACATTTTTGTCACGATTTTGACTGTCTTCTGGCTTGTGGTTAGGTGCTTGGAAGTGGATCGGAATTCTGGGGCCCTTTTGTTGGACTGATGGACCCGTCCGCATGCTTTGAGCGCGGTTCGGGCCCGGGCTCCATCTGAAGAAGAATTGGTGCAGGCTAAGGTCGGAGCGGCGGTCCAGACGTGGCTCTGACGGCGGTTGTCCATGAAGGTTATGGCTGGGGCATGCGCTTCGTACGTCTTTCCTCTCATCCTTTATCGATTGTCTGTACTCACTCTCTGAAAGAACCGTCAGGGCGCTCGAGGTTTTGCTCTCCTCCCTCTTGTAGGGTGTCGCAAGCATCAGGTCTGCAGAGATGTAATTGTCCAATGTCCGTGTCATGGGGGGATGGCTGGTAATGCTGCACTTGACGAGTAATCGGCATGCATCGAGGTTGGTTTTCCTCTGCTGCACGTTGACAGAGGATTCGATCTTGGAGGCGTGTGTTAGAGACGCATTCCCTAGCCTTACCATCAATCCTCCCACTTCTAGAGTAGAGAGCCATCGTAAGGCCCGTAATCAGCCGCAATTGAAGGTCATTCTTCAGTTCAGTGACCTATCACGGCCTAGAAGACTATTGTGTCATGTTTAGTGGAGCGGGTCGTGAAGTATCCTCTTTGTGGGCGGCTCGGCTTGTCGGCAACTGAATTGCACTCCTTCTAGTATTGGGCGTCAACAACGAATTATCTCAAAAACCTGAGTTTTCGTTTACCTGACGACTGATTCGGAACGTGTTACCTCTCAATGACGTAGCCTTCAGAGGGGGCGGGGTTGGGCGGATTTGCCCGAATGCCATCGGTGTCTCTTGGTCTAAGGGAAACGGCTTCGTACGTCTTCTACTATAGTCCTCAGGTGCGCCCCCCTCGTTCTGGAACGGAGGGTTGACGGCTCATATTGATTCCGAACATCTCATGTCCATCGTTCTCTGGGGGATGAAAAGGGTGGTGTCTCACAGGTTGCTAGCCGAGTTGCTGGTGTGTGAACGTCGCGAATATAGTTTGTTATCGACAGATTTCAGCGAAAGGTGGTTAAAAGTAGAGAGATTGGTGCGAGTGAACGGGGCAAGCTATGATTTTCTTTTTTTTTTTAATTCGCCTTGGACGCAACGGGACGGTTTACTGTGAACCCTCCCCTATTTAAGATAATGTAGTTCCCGGCATTCTATTTTGTTATGATCCATGTCGAGATTCACAACCTCCCCAGTTTGTCTTTGGCCTCATTTTTCATCTCGAATGTGTCAGTCTTTGATTTTTCTACTCCGTTATTTATTTTATCCTTCCCTTCTCTAGTGACGATTGAGCTTCTTGATTCCGCCTATCAGCAAAATACAGCGGCTAACCTTTATTTTTGTGAAATGGATGTCTTCTACTAACAACTGTTATTTTTAATTTAAACGTTCATCCTCATCCTCACCTCATTTCATGATTCATTTAATTTTTATATATTTTTGTAAGAAAAAAGAAAAGGGGAAAAAGACATTTGAAGTGTTGATATTTTTATGTCTTGGGGATTTTGTAGGTTCCATGGGACATAATGTGCTATTGTCGTGGATGTACGATTGAATGGTAATGGATGATTTCTTGTGATAAATGAAGAAATTGTAATGAATGAATGGGTCGTGAATCTGATTAACTCGGTCTAGGATAGTTAATATTGACCATCTTTAACCCACTTCACCTTCGACCTTGTTCCCAAATTGTTTATATTTAATCAATAAATAATCATTCCTATATGTTTGGATTGAATGGTGATCGATGAGTTCTTGTGATGAATGAGCAATAAATGAATGAGTGTGAATCTGATTAGATTGGTCTAAGTTAATGTTAATCAACCCTACTCCGCTTCCCTTTTGGCCTTGTGCCAAAATTGTTATATTGATGACAATAAATACACAGTCCTATTGGTTTGAAACTATCACACCCTCAGTCTAATGGATGAATTTACCACCCCTAATCCCCATTTTTTATCAGGCCAATAAAGACAAACAGGGCAAAAACATACGCTGATTCTTTTTCTTTTGCGCTGCGTTTATCCAAAAGAGTAATTCGGATAAATCCTAACAAAAGTCTATCATTTGCTTTCTAACATTTGACGATGATTAGTCATTTCTTTTGTAGATAGATATTTGCTTCTTCCTGGTACTATAGTCTGCTACAAGACAGGAATTCGAATAAGCAAGGGTACGTCTTCTCACTCGACCTGTTCAACCTATACAGCGAGGAGATTCTAAGAGAACTGGAAACCCTACCGGGATTTAGCATTGGCGGCTACAATCTTAACCAGTTAAGATACGCAGATGACATAGTACTGATGGCATACACGGAAAACGATTTACAAAATCTCCTACAGAAAGTTAGCGACAGAGAGTGTGAAGAAGGGACTAAGTATAAACTACAAGAAGACAGAATGCGTAGTCATCAGTAAGAGGAGAGCCGGAAATGCGATATGAAGGTCGGGAACACTCTAATCAAGCAGACTCGCAAGTTTAAATATCTGGGAAGCGTTTTAACAGAGAACGGTAAGTGCGACACTGAGATCCCTAGATGTATTCGGATGGCCAAGGATTCATTCTAAAAGATGGGCAGAGAATTGCAAGACAGGAGGATTTCTTTGGCAACGAAGAAAAGAATACTGAACTGTTACGTGACATCTGTCCTTCTTTACGGCAGCGAAATAAGGATATCATGGACCGAGCGTGTGAACAGTGATGAGGTCTTGGAGAGGTGAAAACAAGGAGAAGGCTTATGCTTAATATCAGAAAGAGGCAGTTAAAGTTTCTGTGACACATAATGAGGAAAGAGGGCCTGGAGAATCTGATACTAATGGGTCGAATAGAGAGGAAGAGAGACAAGGGAAAACAACGCGTGCCATACCTGGCGGACTTAAGCAAGTGGGTGACAGAACGTGATCTGGGGAGGTGGCCGAGGAAAGGAGCTTGTTGAGAGCTGCAAGGGATATAGAGGGATGTGGAGAGCTATGATCTCTTACGTTCTGAAAGGACTCGGCATATAGAAAGAAAGAAGGCCCTCATTTTGATGGATTAGCGAAGCACCTTCTACATGCTTTTGAGATTACGGACATATCACGTTGAAATATCGGTATGATGACCGAAGTTAAGCAACGTCGAGACTGGTTAGTACCTAGATAGATGACCGCTTGGGAATGACAGATGCTGTCAGTTTGGATGTGCGGGTGATGTAATGAATAACGGCTCGGAATTGGATCTCGGAGATCCGGTTTCAATTTCAGTCTTATTCGTTATATTTACTTATGCGCAAATGCCCTTGGAATCCGTTTCTTTTCCCTTCAGCCATGGGTTAATTGTTACGTCTTGTATCAGTAAACAATTATTATCGCTACAAAAATTTAGACAATGCAAAAATTGCATTTTCTGGCTTTAAATAACCTGCAAAAGGTTGATTTGTCTTGATAAACAAATTAATCAAATCCACATACCTTGTAACGGAATATGTTAATCTTAATATATAACAATATCTTAAAGTTAGCTATATGGTTATCAGAACCTGAAATATTCCATTTATCTTAAGAAGAATTTAAAAAAAAGCCCTACATCAGGCCAACGCCATGAGAGAAAACGGCAAAAGAAAAATATTAAATCATTATTAATAATTTAGCAGTTCTTTAATATTACAAATAATAAACGGTATTTATTTATAGCCTAGAAAAAGGCGCAATGTGTGGGGCAGCCAATAAAAATCAAACGCTCTGGAATAGTAATGGTAGACAAAACCAGTCTGCTAATGTGGCAGGAGCACTATTGTAAACAACGGATTTGATTTGTCCTTGTGCGTGTTTCCATTACCCTGCGAACAAAAGAGAGAGAGGGAGAGAGAGAGAGAGAGAGAGGGAGAGAGAGAGAGAGAGAGAGAGAGAGAGGGGGTTAGGAATTGAATATTGTTTGCTGCTTGGTGTACAAGAAAAGTGGTGGCGAGCAGGTCGCTGTACAAAATGAAGGCAGGCAAACGAAAACTTTTTCTTTTTCAAGACAGATACACACACTCGGGTTAAAGAGTCAAAAACTTTAATAACAATGACAAACACAGACAAATGATTGTGAATATGAAAAACTGAATTAAAGTTAGGAACGTGGATTGCTCAGACCTTGAGTAAATATTTTATTTATCGAAAGAATTATAGTGGAGTTATAATTCTGGGTAAATAATTAAAAAAAGCTAACGCTAACACACACACACACACACACATATATATATATAAGTTTAGACGTCTCATGATTTTTTCGTTTTCTTTCAGATTCAACAACTTAAGACTTTGGCAATTTCAACCATAGAAAGATCAATCAAAAAAACGTGTTAAAGTTAACGAATTTCGTGCGAACTTCTTGTCCGATAGTGAGGAGGTCACGTGTTTTTGATTCTCATTGGTTTAGAAAGAGTGAATTAATAATAATTATAGAGTTTCTTTTTTTTTTTTAATTAAGTTTTAAAAGAGTGGCTCGTGTTCCGTTTATCGGACATGCTGCAAGGTGATAGCAGAAAAGCAGTAGAATTCAAGATTAAGACACCCACTCCAAAAGAAATGTGAGAGACAACCATTTCTGCGTCGATACAAGATATTCGAAATCCATTCAACATTAATGTTTTAACAATAAAAAGCTTTAAAAAGAAAATTATCTATCTGCGCTACTTTTATATGGAGGCCAACTAGATAAAAAGATAATTAACAGCAGAGAGAGAGAGAGAGAGAGAGAGAGAGAGAGAGAGAGAGAGAGAGAGAGAGAGAAAGGAGAGAGAGTTTGTTTTGTTTTACGGCATATCAACCTCAATGGGTCATTTAATGCCGACAACTTTTTTTTCCTGGTAATATTTTTGTTTTGTCAAAAATCTATTTCTGGTAATATTTTTTTAAAAAATATATATTTTTTTTTTTCGAAAACGTATTTCTGGTAATAATTTTTTACAAAATATTTCTGGTATTAAAACCTATTTTTACACTTTCATAATGTTTTTTTACCTCAGTTTCGGGGTTAACTATTTGCGTATGGCTTGTACCCTAACAGGTGCTACCAACACAGGTCAGGGTGGACCTGGGAACACCAGCAGTTAAGAGTTGGTTCCACGCTCCTTTATCGTCTTACCCAGGACACGGATGTAGTTTATCGTCATACCCAGGACGGAGAGGGAAATAGATAGATAGACACACACACACACACACACAGAGAGAGAGAGAGAGAGAGAGAGAGAGAGAGAGAGAGAGATTTCACTCGTCACGTGGTTTTGATCTCGTCTTACCCCAATGACAAGGTTCATTAAAGCAAACGGACTTAATTGACAACAAAGAGAAAGACATCTTCATGTCAGCTTCGTTTCGTACAGTATTTCTTTATCAAAATATTCAAGTTCTAAAAAGCAAATAATGGAAGTAAACTTGTTATTTTTATATGACAATGTAACTTTTTCTATTTTGCAATCAGTCTGCAATTATCCGAAAAAAAAACAAAAAAAAAAACAAAAACAAAGTCAGGGGTGTTTCACAGACTTTGGGGGCGTCTGCGGTGTAAGCAAAAAATTAGTTAAAATGTGGTTATCTCCCCATTAAACGACTTGTCTAACTGATGGCCTCTTCTTCGTATGAAATCAGTTGCAAACAAACAAATAGAAGCAAATTCGCCTAAAATTAAAGCAACCATCAAACAACGCCTTAAGCAAAAATCTCGCCATGAAAGATCATTTTTTTTTAATTTCAAAATTAGTTAAAAATTTTAAACGGGATGCTATTGAGATATGTGTCTATTTACTGTCACTCAGTTAAGGACCCGGTACCTAAACTTTTATTTTGACGAAATTAGCCTGAGTTCGAATGATAAGCTCCAAAATATTAATAGATTATTTCACTTAAAGATCTAGCGAATGAATTCGCGATCACGTGATGACAGACAATGTTTACACCTCATTCTCATTAAGCAAAAATAATTATCTAATTATTAAATGATGATAACCAAAAATAGAATCTGACATTGAATATAAAAGGTCCTAAGATACAGCACGCAGATCTGTCGTCACGGCTCTCTTGATGGCTTCCATTTCCAGTAAAGGAATCCGTTTTATGAACGAGGGTGCCATCAAGAAAGCCATGACGACGGAACTGCTGAGAATTATGGGAGAATCCTTCCAGGGTTGCATGGAGTCGTGGCGGAGAAGGATGGGAAAGTGCTTTAAACTCGACATAGATAATTTCAATGGGGAAAACTTGTAGTTTGGATTTGACAGAATTTTTCTTTTCTGATACACTCGTATATGTATATTTATAACGCCAAGCCCACGTTTCACCCCCAATGATCAAGACATAGATATGTATTTGTAACGGCAAGGCATGCAGTTATATTTACTAATTAGATTAGTTTAGCAAACTTTTATTAGCATAATGAGTTGGCTTGAGCATCCATACCGCAGATAAGTTGGGATGAGCCGGCCGCCTCAGAAAATTGGTCAGCAAGCAAATGAATTCTTTTTTTTTTGTACTGAGGCAGAGCGCCAAAGTAAAGCTCAGTAAATTTTTATGGAACCTTTTGAAAAGCAATCGCTATGGTAGTGAAATCGACCATCAATAGGTTTCCTCCTACCGTGGTTCTGTGTTTTTCATTTTCTTGGAGGACTTCATCGGACCAAAATAATATTTTTGTTGATGGAATTATATGGAATAAAATCGCCATTGGCTTCAACCATGGCCTCCAAACGACTTCAGAATCTCTAGCAACTCTTCTGGACGGTCTCCTTATTTAAGTTGGTGAATGCTGCTATAATCCTTGCCTTCAGTTCATCTTTGGTCTTACAAGGAGTTTTGTTGGTCTCTCGTTCAACTGCATCCCACACATAATAAGCAAGGGGGTTGCAGTCTGGGGAGTTAGGTGGCCAGATGTAAGGGGTAATGTCACAGAAATTGTCTGACAGTCATGACTCTGTTCTCTTGCTTGTCCTGTTGCCAGACACATGGTCTTCCAGGGCAGCACTACTTCCTCAAGGCATTGATGCAGGCCTCCATGTTGAGTCTGAGGCCCACACCAACAAATTCGGGAGTTATTTTCTTATCAGAACGATCAGAGTAAGTTTTCCGAGCTGCCGTACCTTCGTAATCACAATTAGACTCGTCCAGCACTTTCTTAATCCTCTGCACTGTCTTCAGATTGACACCCATATACTCTGAAATGTTCACATTAGAGCTTCTGGCATGAATACCAAGCGGTAGCATACCGTTTCCAAATTTCTGGAGGAGTGAATTGCGTCATTGTGCTCTTTTTCTCACAGACGGTGCCCAAATGAACTTACTATGCTGTGCAGTCAACAAAATCAAAACAAACAATGCGCATGCGTGAAATTAAAAATATGAAATTTACCCGTAGAACCTTGTATGTGTAGATAGGGTGCTACTTACAGTTATGTATTCAAGGGAAGTAATGAAGATGCCGGAAGGCAGATATTTAAATTTTTTAATTTATTTCGTTCAGACGTGTCCGGACATACAGTCTAGCCGATCTCATTTTCTATGCTTTTCTCTTTGTTTCTATCATTTTTATTATTAATTATCATTAATTATCCCACACTGTGGTAACAGAAAACTAGCAACAGAAAGATGAAATGTTATTATTATCAATCTAAAAGCCCAGATTGCTAATCCTTACACCACGATAAGTCGCCTTCTGGTCTCCTTTTTGGTGTCTCGACTTCATAGATTTAAGAGTAATACTAGATTAGCAGTTGGGTCTTAGAATTTTATTGTTGAAATTGCTTCTAGTATAATAGTTTCTTCTATCGCACTTCTCACCTGTGGAACTCTTTTATATCTTATTTTAATGTCAATTACGATCTTCAGAGATTTAAATGCAGAGTTAGCAATTCGTTTAGCATTCTCTTTGTTCGAATGTCATTTTGTCAATTTTAAACCTTTGAGCTCTGCATTCGAGAACAATTTGAACCCTTTTGCCTGAAATCCAGAGTCAAAATTCGCAAATAATTGATATGTTATGTTTCACGGTAGATATAAAATTAGTTACAAGTGTTTGCCCACCGTTCAACCGGTGACTGGACATTACGTCATTTTTCTCTACCACCAGTAAAGCGGTGGTCAGGGCTGAAAGGGCAGTCTGTCACTTTTTAAATCTCATGTAACCTTCTTTATTTAATACTGTCTTGTTATATCTCAATGTGCTGTAGACGACTCATATCTATGTTAAGGCCTGGGGATAAAAGCTATATGAAAATATGTCTTTAGATATATCGTTACAAGAAACGCTGACTCTTTGCTCTGCCTAAAAAGTGAACATGATATTTGACACTTCTTCTTTCATTTCTCATTTCGAGTTTGACGAATGCAAATAACAGATTTCTTGCCTCGGGACCTTTGATCCTGACGCAAGAAATACAAAATTATTTCTCAGAAAAAAATAAAAATAAAAACGCTTACGTTCATATTACATTGAATCACCGGATCCCGTACCATCACCGAAGTTAAACAACGTCGATTTGGTTAGTACCTGGATGGGTGACCACTTGGGTAATCCAGGTGGTGTAAGCTTGGGTGTGCGGGTGGTGTAATAGATAACAGCTTGAAATTGTTAATCAGAGAGACGAGTTCTAATTTCAGTTGGGTTCGTTATATTCACTTACCCGCAAATACGCTTGGGACAGCTATGAATCCACTGTATCTCCCCAGCTATGGGTTAATTAGTAAGACTTCTATCACTAAGTCATTATTATCGCCAAAAAGAAAAAGCAAACCCACTTCTTACAATCTAAAAAATATTTTCTGCCTTTAATAACAAGCAATGGATTGATAAGCCGTAAGAAACGAAACAAGCAATCAAAACAAAAAAAAAAAAAAGAAAAAAAATCCAATATAATCTTTGTTATGTTTTTATCTTTTTAATGCAAAGTTTCAAAATCGTTCAGAATAATAGGTTGGGGGGACTAATCTCTCAAACTAATGGGGGTAAATATTAATCTCTCAAACTAATGGTAGATAAAAACTAATATCTGAAACTCATGTAGGATAAATTAAGATGGCTAAAATCTAATCTCTAAAACTCATGGGAAGTAAAAACTAATCAATGAAATTAATGTGGGGTAAAAATCATGCCGTTAAAAACTAATCTCTCAAACTAATGGTAGATAAAAACTAATCTCTGAAAGTTATGTTCGGATAAAAACTAATCTTTGAAACTCATGGGCAATAGAAACTAATCTTTGAAACTCATGGGCAATAGAAACTAATCTTTGAAATTAATGTGGGATAAAAATAAATCTCTTTTGCAAATAGATGCATTATTCAAAAGGAGTGTGTTTCTAACCTTACTACTCTTTGCAAGTATTTCTTTCAACATTAATTTCAAGTGTTTTCGTTCGAAGTAAACGTAATGAACGCACGTGGAAATTGAAATGAGAACGGAGGAAACGCGCAAAGATCATACATAGCCGTTCAGTACATGGTGCCGCTGTATTTAACGTTTATATTTGCATACAATATCAGGCAAGGTGGAGTAATGGATAGCGGCTCAGAATGAGGAATTGGAGACTCGTGTTCGAATTCTAGTCACTTATGGGCTAATAACCTTGGAAAAGGTATGAAAGGTAAACAGTAGGACAGACTGGGTGCTATAGCCTTGGTTGGCAACTAATCAAGGAGAAGGAAAACAAAGCCAAGAAAAACCTCTTCTAATGAGGCTGCAGTACGTGTGGCTCCCCTATGATCCTAAGTAAGAGTATGCCCTATAAATTTCAAGTCGATTTCATTGACATTCAATTACCGGCTAATAATCTTGTGAAAGGCAAGTATCCATTTTTCTCCCCCAGCTTTGGTTGGCGACTAGAAGGAAAACGTTGAATTTAAAACCCGCCTATTGCCGTCAGGTTATCTTGCCCAAGACGCACCACTTCTACTACGGCTGCAATAGATATGGTGCTCCTATGACCCAAAGGGGTTACGGGATACGTGATCGTGATTTACATACACTATACAGTGGTGGTTGTAGATGCAGAAAGGAAACTAGAAGAACCACATGAGTTGGTGAAGATAGAAGGACTAATCACCAATTGCAAAAAACAGAATGCATGGCTGTTAGAAAAAAAGAAGAGTCCAGCCCAAAATGCTCAAATTGAAGATACTAAAATCAAACAAGTACAACAATTTCGGTATCTGCGGAGTGTTTAACAGAGGTGCATTTGGGACAGCGAAAGTTGCCTTCCGAAAATGAAGTAAAGTATTAAGAAACAGGAAAATTTCGTTCCAAACAAAGAAAAGAGTACTGAACTGTTATGTAATATATGTACATACCAGTATATATGTCAGTGAATGCTGGACAATCTCCTCACAGAGGAAGAAGAGACATGAAGCAACAGAAATCCGGTTCTACAGAAGGTTACTGCGAATACCATGGACCAAACATGTGAGCAACGAGAACGTTTTAGATAAAATGGATCGAAAGGGACATCTATACTTAACATCAGGAAGTGACAGTTGAAATTTCTAGAGGAAAGAAGGTTTAGAAAATTTGATACTCATGGACATAACCTACCTTGCGAGCTTGAGTAAATGGATAGCGGAAGAAGGATTTAGGTGAGATAACAAAAACATTTATTAAGAGCTACGAAGGACAGGAAATTGTGGAGAGCCATGATCAGCAATGTTTTCGAGGAACATAGTAATAGTATTATTTTGAATGTTAATTATTAGATGAAGCCTTGTTGACAGTAGCTACTTGTATGTCTTTCATTTTCGTTTTTTTTTGTTTTTTTGTTTTGTTTTTTTTTACGACATATCAATCTCAATGGGTTATTTAATGCTGGCAGGGTTTTTATTGGTGGTAATATTTTTTTTTTCAAAAGATGTCTTTCCGGTAATGTAAAAATGTATTGCTGGAAATGTAATATGTAATAATTTTTTCTTCTAAAATTTATTTCTGGTATTGAAACCTATTTTTACACTTTCGTAGTATTTTGATCCCTTTTCTGGAGTTTAATTATTTGCCCATAGGTGGGACCCCCAACAGGTGCTAGCGGCCCCGGGTAAGGATGGATCTGGGAACACCAGCAATTAAGAGGTGGTTCCACGCTCCCCAAAACCTCCTGATCAGAGGCCTTGCTGTTGGATGTAGTTTATCGTCATACCCAGGACGCAGATGTAGTTTGTCTTCTTACCCAGGATACCGGATGTAATTTATCGTGTTACCCAGGACGCGGACGGGTTTGGGGGTTAACTATTAGTTTGGTGCAAAAATAATGTCGTTTTCTCACATATGTTACTGTGAGGAAACGACATTATTTTTGCACCAACCTAATATTTGCTCATATCTGGGGCCCTAACAGGTGCTACTACTCCTGGTCAGAGGGACCTGGGTAATCTAGCAATTATGAGGTAGTTCCAGGCTTCTCAAAATCTCCTGATGAGAGGCTTTGCTGTCGGACATAGTTTATCGTTACCTAGTTACGAGAATGTAGTTTATCGTTATACCCAGGACGGTCTTTCATTTTCATTAAAAGACGAAATATATTCGTCTTTTTGTTTCTCTTGTCAAGATTCAAGCAAGATGGAGTGTTCCTGTCTCGGTTAAAGTGAGGCACATGATTTTCTTGGAGACTTTTAGTGGAATTAGTAGAGTAGCCTTATTGTTACCGTAATGCGTTCGATCCTCCCGGGGTATAACGCAATGTCTGGATAGATAATCATCTGCAGTTATTCAGTTTTCTCAAGGAAAAATTGCGTAAAAATGGATATCAGAAGATTGTGTTGCGTCAATTTATCAAGTGGCGAGAAACTACATTAAAATCCTGAACGTAGACGGCTCACACCGGCGAAAACAAATCTAATGAATGTGTCATCTTTATAGATTTCACAATTGAAAAAAAAAAGTTTAAAATTAAGGTTTAATAGAATAGTTGCATATCAGGTACGGACATCATGACAGCAAGCTGGTGAGGATGCTTGCAAAACCTGGTCGGGCGCTTACAGTTGAGTTCGTTTGCGAATTTGTCTCGTAAGCTGTTCTGTAGTGAGTTCGATCTTCATTGGGCGCTCTGTATTTTTTATATTATAGTTAGGCCAGTAGAAATCCCCAAAACTACTCAATGTAGTCGGGTACTGAATGAGGTGATGGTGGAAAAAGTGTATATTATGAAGATATTTCGGATGAATAACGGTTGGCTCTAGACTGGAAGAGATTAAGATTTTAATGGTCGAGTAAGCATCCCCTTGGGAGTCTGTTCCAAAAGCTAGCAGATCCTGGGGAGAAAATATCTGATTGAAGCTTCTACCTTACCGTATGAACTGAACGAGGAAAAGTTACCACCGTTATTGTAGCGTTGCATGTAGTGAGGGTGAATTATATAATATCTTTACCGCCTTCCATAGATTGTGAAAAAAAAAAAAAAGAAGATGTCTTTGCACGTGACGTTGCATCACACTTTTTTCCCTCTTTTTCCTTGCAGTGAACCCTTTGGAAGACCAAAACACATTAAAACGAGGGATTTACACTATGTATAGGAATTTCCTGTTTCTAAGATTTCTACTTGTAACCACATCCTTCTCTGGTACTCCCAGAGGTGACGGTAACCTTGACCTTTGTGGAAAATCTAGTAAGCCACAGATGGACAGAATGAAAACGCAGACACATGGCTCTTCCCACCATTTCCCAGCCAACATTAATTCTTTATATATATATATATATATATATATATATATATATATATATATATATGCATATTTGCTGGATGACTGCATCTGCGAGAAAACTACCCAACATACACTCCCTATAGTTGTATAATATGACTTTTTTTATTTTAACAGATTTTAATTGATTGAGGATAATTGCATGCATTTCCGTGAGGTTATAATTTCAATAATTTCCGCTTTCTGTTAATATTAATAACGTTAAAACAACACACACATACAATACATACATACATATACATATATATATATATATATATATATATATATATATATATATATATATATATATATATCTGTGTCTGTGTGTGTGTGTGTGTGTGTGTGTGTGAGATACACGCCTTTTTTTTTCATACGACCGTGTAATAAAGTAAACTATTAGGTTGGTGCAAAAATAATGACGTAATAGTGTCGTTTTTTGACGTACTTTTTAACGTCAAAAACGACATTATTACGTCATTATTTTTGCACCAACCTAATAGATAACTCCACAATTTCGCGATACCAAAGTTTTACAACGAATTTAAAAAATGAAAAATATTTTGTGGACCTTTTATTTTAGCTTTAGTTTCAAGCTAATAGATTAAATTTAATATTTCCAATAAGAAAAATACTTTGTTGTATTTCAAAACTAATTTAAATTGAATGGAATGAATTTTTCTTTTGGAATTTCTAAGCATTGCTAATTTTAGCGCCATTTTTAGATATCTTTCATCATTCGAAAATAAAATATACTTTTTGAAATTTTATTTGCTGATTTAAAGTTTAATTAATCTGATATGAAATAAATATTATTTACTTTAGCTTAAAATGTTGCAGAAATACATTTTTTGATCCGACGATAGCTATTTATTTTAGTTGTTGACAGGTTGACAGCTTCAGTAAGAGACGCAAGTTTATGTAATGTTTCTCTGCAGTGGATATATCTGAAAAAATTACTCGAAGAACATAAATTAAGCGCCTTTTTTATATAATTTTTAAACTACCCAGTAATCTTATATATTTAACAAAATATTCTAAGTAATCTAATGTTTTATTGATTTTTAGATACTTTGGCTTTAAATTCACTATAATTACCGCTCTTATTTTCCGATAATGTCGTGTATGGACGTCCTTATTTACAAAAATCGACATATTTATACAAGAAAAATAATTCAAAATTCTTTTTAAAATATTGGCGTTTGACGAATTACAATAAGCTTTTTCATTTATGATTAGTAAATATAGTTTTTACTTAATAGCAATATCATTTAAACTCTATAAGGAAATACAAAATTAAAAACTTTAAAAAATTTAAAACTTTAATAATTTATACGAAAATAATTCTTGTAAAAGTTCCTTATTTATGAAAAAAATTCATAGGATTTCAGTGTCTATAATATATTTTATTCAGAAAAGTAACCAAAAGATTTTCGAATTAAACAATGTCTTAATTTTATTGTATTTTTATTTTACGATTCAGTGCAAAGTTTTGGTAACTGGGGATCCTGTTTTACAAAATGAAATTGACGATTTAAATTCTCCAGTGAGTTTTCCTTTTAACTTATATAAAATTGAAGATCTACAAAATTTAATTTTTCGAAATATCATAAAATTAAATAAGTGGGCCTAACAGATGTAAAAAAAAATTTCCAAGATTTTCTAAAAAAATATTTCAAAAAATGTCATTCATTTATGCATAAGTCCTGAAAGTTTCATTAAAATGCGACAATTATTTGATTTTTGCAAGAATTTCAAATCAATGTATTTTTCACCGAAAAAAAGTCGCTAAAATGTCTTATACTAATCTGTGGCCATAGAGCGGATGAAGAAAAAAAAATGAAGATTTTAAACCAAAATTTCGAACATTCTAAAAAAGATCAAAAACATAATTTAATTATCAAAAATATTTTCGTATATCCTAACAAAACTTTTGGCGTAAAACTTCCTTTTTATTAACTTTGGGGAATTTTTTTCGTCGGTGTATGTGAATCAGTGGTGGTAATCACTTTAGACCAGTGTTTTTGTACATATACACTACATCGCACCCTTATATAAATATATGTATGCACCTCGAAAAAATAAACAAAGCGAACATATACATACATATATATATATATATATATATATATATATATATATATATATATATATATATATATATATATATGTATGTGTGTCTGTGTGTGGGTGTGTGTGGGTGTCTTTTATTCATTTTGAATAATTCATATTTTCATTTCGCTATTTTAGTGTGTAATGTTTCCATAGCCAGATGCTAACAGATAACTTAATTGGTGTTGACAGTTGTAAATTGCATTCATATTGTTGATATGAAAGTGATTAATCAATGTCTATTTCAATGTCTGAAGGATTATAAGTCAGCACAGCTGTACAAAATGACAGTTTTTCTAGCTATGGAAGGGGAGATAATTCGTTTGCAAAAATGAATAAAAGGAGGTGAGCTTGTGCTCAAAAATTTAAGTAATAGGTTGTTACATAAAATTCTTTGATTTTTATAATTTATTTTAATATAATTCTGATGAATTAATTAAAATGTTTACAACCTCATGCCAACGATCCATGATCTGTTCAATGCCTCGTAAATAGAAATCACTATGTTTTGAATCGAAAAATTCATCAAGCCACGTTTTACGCTAACATTGTTGAACGAAACACCCATGAAATTTCTTAGGATAATGAGACCGCCGTATCATTTTTATCAATTATTTGACTTAGTGTAGCAAGTATATACATATTATCTTAAGACACCATTAAAACTTCCCATTATAACATCGAAGGTCCCTTTTTTTTTCTTTAGCCACACTAAGAAATTGTAGAAGACAACCCCCCCACAAAAAAAACAGTCTGGACCAGAAAAATAATAATAATGATTGTTGAAATATATATGGGATTCGACATAAACATAAAACTAAGCAGAAGAAGTAGATTTTCTAGATGCCACATTCAGCCTATGAAAAGGTACATATCAACAAGATAGAAACCCCAGCAACAAACCACTTTACATACACACATCTTTCAAACACCCGCGAACAACTGCAGGCTATATGACAATGTTTCCAGTGAAACCATCTCCAACGAAGACAAGAAAGATTATGAAGCAGCGCTAAAAGATGGTAGATTTTCGGCAACGCTCATATTCCCACCACACAGCACAAAAGAAGCCAACAGGAAAAGAAGCATCATATGGGTCAATCAATTGTACGACAAAAACTTAGAAACAAATCTAGTAAAAATGTTCATTAAATTTATACACAAACAAATCGCTGTCATCAAACACACCCCGTAAGATATTCAGTAGAAACACAGTAAAAATCAGTTACAGTTACACTGAGAACATAACACAAATAATAAAAAAGAACAACAGAAAAATGCCCAATAACCCTCATAAATCAAACCTACCTGTAACTGAAGAGCCAAGAATGAACTTCTCTAAAATGATAATTGCTTGCAAAACAATATAATATACCAAGCCACTGTAAAGTCAGCAGATAACGAAGAAAACTATACACAGGATCTTGGAAGCAGAGAAACTATGCACACAAAATATTCTTTAAAAATAGAAAACTAAAAACAAATACCGTGTAAAATACCACCATGGAAAATACAAATATATGCACAATATACAACGCAGATATTGTAACATACTTTAGACACAGCCAATAATTTAAACTAAACAAAGAAATAATCAACCCTTGAAAAAATAAACAAAAAATCTAAATATATAAATAAACAAATTAAGTAAATCATAAACAAATTAATTATTCACACAAAATATTCTTTACAAATAGTAAATACACAAACAGTACAATGCTTTCTAAACATATATGGGAAATTAAAAACAAAATCACACCAAAAATATCATAGAAAATAAAGAAAACAGTATCAGCCTACAACAATAAATCCGAAAACTGTAAACTCTGGAGGAGAAAATAGCCATAATCATTTTCCCAGACGAACACAAATTATTTAATAAACGATCATAACTTAAATCAGATATGAAAACAAATTTTTACTACATTTTACTTAAAAATTGAAAACTAAGAACAATTAGCTTTTAAAATATCACCATGAAAGATACAACTATATGCACAATATATAATGCAGATAATGCACAATATACAATGCAGATAATATGACATATTTTAGACAAAGTGAGTACTTTAAACAAAACAAATAAGATAACCAAATCTGCAAAAAATCAAAATAAATAAACAAATTAAGTAAATACTAGACAAATTAAAAAACTACAAAGGCAGACATAAACACATGTAAATGTAATAATAATAATAATAATAATAATAATAATAATAATAATAATAATAATAATCAACTGCAAATAATAAAATAATCAATAATAAATAAACGCATAAAAACCTTAAGAAACAATATTATAAAATAGCTACAAATGACCACAAATATTTCTAGTCAAAAGCCAATAAATTGAAACATATTCGTTAGCGCCAACCCAATAGCCGTTAGGATAATACAATAGACTACCCATAATGCAACACCGACGAGCATGTATAAACAGTTGAGCCAAAACACATATATGGCCTGATGATTGCCTTTTATATTTCCATGCACTCTATATCTGATATTGAACACTATTACCCATAAATATAGCGTACATTAAAACTATATTTTTTTCATATATATATATATATATATATATATATATATATATATATATATATATATATATATATATATATATAATAGTAATGACACTGACTGATAATAGCAATAATTATATAAAAAGTAATGAAAGTTCATGACACTTATCGAAGATCGACTCGGATTTTTGAAATTCTTCTCACGTCATTCAATCATTTTGCGAGGGATCACGAAACTAGGACGTTGACCTATGATGAGTATCGTAAGCTTTCAATATATATATATATATATATATATATATATATATATATATATATACGGGTAATAGGAAAATTTATTAAAAAGCATATATATATATATATATATATATATATATATATGTGTGTGTGTGTGTGTGTGTGTCTGTGTCTGTGTGCGTTCGTGTATGCGTGCGGACGCATATGTCTTGATAAAAATATAAAGAAAACCTTTGTATATTTCAAAGAAAACTTGCAAAGCAACCACTTCTTAAGTCTCAGCCTCATTCCAAATGTTCAAATGAAAAATGATTAATTCTACAAAAAGGCCCAAAAGCACTTTCAATTTATTGGCGGGGCAAGCATAAAAGTAATTTTAGTCGACATCTCAATTACGAGAGTATAAAAGATGAATATGAACCATAAAATTACATAAATGACTTTTCTTTTAATGGTAACATGATCTGTTACGTTGATGTGACTAATCTCAGTAAAACGTGACAAGTTTTTAGATATTTTTATTGAGATTGTTTGTGACTGCCTTGCGTTAGAGCTTTATTTCTCAATATTTTTTTTATTTCAGCACGCACATGGAGAATAACTAAAACTCCGACATGAATTTTAAATTTTAATAAAGAGAAATTAGTCATGAAATTTGAAAATATGAAAATTTGGTTTAGCATTCTCAAAGAAGATTACCGGTACAATTTTCATTTAAAAGGATTTATAAAAAGTTTCTTATTTTTATTTTAGAGAGGCCGTTTTAATCATTTGAGGAAGGCAAAAGGGAAATGATTATCCACTTCTTAAAGAGTAAAGAATTTAGCATCCAATTTAAAATATCAAATCACAAAAACTTGAATTATTCATGATTGGTACCTCTACCTTTTTAAAACTAAAAGTATAACATTTGTTCATAAATTATGTTTCTATTAATTTGGGGCGCACTTGGCAACTTTGAGGACGCGCCGGTTGAAAAACACTGCATTAGAAATAGGCACATATTTTATATCATGTCCATAAAGATATATATCAATACAAAATTAATAATACTGTCACGGTGTCGTGTCCATAAAAATAAATAAACATTAATTAAAGTGTCAAAAGTAATTATAACAAAATAATTATAACAATTATTAATTATCATTAATTCACTCATTCTAAAACAACGAGAATCAACCCCATTTTTATCCTCGACGGACACAAACACGTGACATTCTCATTATCGGACGAGCAGTCAACACGGACTGGCCGTCAACACGCACGTCAACGAAAACATCGGTTTCTTTTTTCTTTTTCAGGGGATAATAGTAACATTTATCTCTTAGAACTCAACAAAAATTCGAGGTAAGAAAACATAAGACACTTTTTGTATTTTTCCAACTAAATTATCTTGACACTTATTACACACATCTATAAAAAATAACATACAAAAAAGACTGTATACATTTTACTTATTCTTTATCTTATCCTTATGTCGGATTCCGATCCATATTTATTTGACCCCAAACTTTCAATTTTACTCAGTATTACTTTCTCTTGTTTCTCCAATATCACACAACAACCAGATAATAAATACTATTTGTTTTCTTGTTTCCAGGCCTTGATGTTTCTCGTTGTTGTGTGTATTTTTTTGTATTTACAAATATATAGGGGAGGGTGTATAATTATTTACTCTGAGTTATAAGCTCCCCTATATTCTATAGGTTCAATGTTAAAATGTATCTTGCGAAAGCTGGTTTTCAAAGCAGGCATGCATTCACTACTTGAAATACTGACGCTACATAATCTTTGTTGATTCATTGGGTCTTGTGTTGTACTATGCTAAGTTTAGTAAATATCAATAATCATGGCTTGTTATGAAGTTAGTTTTGTGACAGTTATTTTCCTTTATTAAAATTGCTTTCAAAAAAGGTTTCAATGTAACAAAGTGTTGTGAAGTTTTAGGAATTTTTGTGTACATGTCGTTTTTCTTTAAATTTCCAGAACGATGCAATTAAGAGTCAAGCATTCAGTCGTTTAATCTGAAGTCTTGATAATGGAGATTTTGTATTTGTGAAAATAATATAAATTTTATTCTAGCGAAATAAAATTATTAAATAATCAACGAAACATGTGGACGAAAACATTTTTTCAAATCTTTCATATTTTTCATTCCTACTGATTCTTATCCGATTTTACTCTCTCTCTTTCTCATGAACACGCGCGCGCACACGCACACACACACACACACATATATCTATATTATAATTATTTTTAAACAATATGATTCCTTCGCTAAATTCAAAAACGAGAGCCAAAAACTTCAACATAATTGTTAAAACTAAATTGAATTAAAGTATCAAGCTCTGTTTCATCCTCAAGCGAAAATTTAGGAATAACTAATCTTGAAGTTTACACATTTTTATAAGCATGTTCATTTGTAAAATTAATTATTACAACCGTTTCAATAAGAGTCGTAAGAATTAACAATTTGTATCAACATATCAGTCACCTCCGGAAAAATTCCAGGCCAAGGCAGGACCGGGGAGTCCATTTCCAAACGAATGATGACATTCATATACGCACATCCTCTAATCTGTTTCAGCGACAGCGGGTTGTTGGCACCTTCCTACGTCGTTAAGTGTGTGAAGATTTTTTTTTTTTTTCTAAAAGAGCTGTTCGTACATAAACGCGTCGCACTGAACTACAATTTTTTTTTTGAAGACTTCATAAATGTTTTTTTTTTATCTTATGATTGGGTTAAGTTTTTAAACCTTTTATTAGACTGTGAGATTTAAAAAAAATTTATGCTAATTATTTAATGCGAAAATTTGTTGATGTCGGCAAAAACACGTTAACTCATGTCTATGGTTTAATAAATTTTCATTATTTAGAAACTTAATAATGTATAGTTTTTTCATGTAGGCATAAAGGGTATAGGTCATCCCAGGTTTACAAGTTCTTGTTCTATTATTTTCCATTTTACTTTATTGGTGTTTTATTCATTTTTTTTAAATGCCAAAAATATTTGAATAGGGGTGTCTGGTTTCTATATATAATATTATTGAAAGAGCTTTTGGTGTTGTCTCCATCTAATTTTAAATTCATTTTTCATGGAACCTATATATATCCTTTCAGTGTTAGGACTCTCAATGGATGAGATAATGCATTGGTATAGCACAGATTTTTTGCGGCATTTATTTTCCAACGGGCAGTTTTCAGGGTTTCTACAATCACATAATTTTTCATTATTTTTGTATTATTTTAGTTTAGGTTTTTTATTAATAATATTTTGGCATGAGTGTTTTTTCAGGATTTTATTGTCATGTTTTTTTATGAGTCTTTCTAGATTTTCAGTGTAACTGTAACTTAATTTTAAGGTGTTTTTATTAAAGATCTTGCTAAGTCTGCTATTAGTAGGAAAGCGTTTTTCAATTAAAGCTAGGAATTTATGTCCTAGCTTAATACTAACCATTTGGTTGAACGGAGGTGTATAGCAAATGATATTTCTTTTCCTGCTTTTCTTCTGGTTAATACTGTTGTTTCTATAATTGATGTTAGCGTTTTTGAATCAGCTATTTTTTAGAGCTGTGTTATAAAAATTATTGTTCTTTTGGAATATTTATTTATTAGTGGAGTTTATGCTGATTCTTTTCTCTCTGGATGTGGGTATATGCTTAATTATAAATGGCGGGTGGTTTGACTTTGGGTGTACATACAAGTGGTTAGCGTTAGGTTTTCTGTAAGGTATATGTTGTTCATTAAGTCCAGAATTACGTCGAGGAAGTTTACCTTTTTCAATTTAGTATTGACTAATATATATATATATATATATATATATATATATATATATATATATATGGAGGCCCGGTGGAATAATGGATAGCGGCTACGATTGAGGAATCGGAGAGTCGAGTTCCATTAAATTCGTTTACATACTAATACCTTTGGTATGAATACTCTTCTCCCTCCAGCTATGGGTAAATAGCAGGACAAACTGGGTTCTATAGCCTTGGATGGCAACTGGTCTAAGAGAAGGACAACTCTGAATTCAAAACCTGCGGAGGGTCGTTTGGGGATCTTGTGGCACGTAGTGCACCAGGTCTCCGTATTCGGCCCTTCAAAAAGTGTGGATGGTTCCGCACAAAGCTTTCACCCCTATAATCGAATCTCATGTGCTGGGGTCTTGGTTGTTGGTTTCCTAGGAACTGAGCTTCTTGATCTTCATACGTCGAATACAACGGGAGAGTCGAATACGACGGGAGAGTCGAATATATATATATATATATATATATATATATATATATATATATATATATATATATAATTTGTCTCATGATCGCAAAAGCGTGAAAACCGGGGTCCTAAACTCATATCTATATATTTTTTAAGCATTTCACCCGAAGAAAGGCGGGAGTACCACTAGTCGCAAGGGGTTACAGAGAATGCAAACAAGAGATGTGATTGAGAAAAGGATGAAGAGAAGGACGGGAATAGATGAAAACATCTGGAGATGTCATTTGACATTGCATTTGAATAATTGAAGATTATAGCTGTCAGGGAAACAAGTAAGAGGAAGGGAGTTCCACAGACGGGAAGTGTGAGACATGAAGCTATTGGAGTAGAAGAGACGGCTATATTTAACGGTTTCGACAGCGAAAGGGCGGGACTGAGATACCACGTTTAAATTCATGCAGTTTGGGAACCAGCAAAAGTAGCTTGTCGGAGCAGTTATCGTGAAAGTATTTGTGGAAAAGACAGAGGGAAGCGACGGCACGTCTGCGAGAGAACGACTGTTTTCCTGGTGTTTTCGAAAGATATTTCTTTTTTCGTGGACTGCTCTTCTCCAATTGGTTCTTTAGACCTGAGAAAATTCTCTGAATATGAAATTCTTGGCTGCTAATTGTTTGAGGTGGTCCATGGGTCGCCACTCCACAGCACACACTTCAGCTGAAACCATCCGCTGCAGCAAACCAGACATTGTCAGGCAGATTCATGATGATCACTTATATCAGGATACCTAATTGTTCTCGCATATAGACTGTCGCTTTGACCGCATACTGCCGGACGTCGGATCGTTAGACTGGTCCCTTCCTTGAATCCTTACTGCCATAGGCAACCCTTAGCAGGAGACAAAGCTCTCGACGGCATTGGATTCAGATTCCTTGTAACTCGCAGTCTCCTTCACTATATACACATTAAAGGCATTACGTGTTCTAAATGCTAAAAAAAAAAAAAACGAAGAAGAACACTAGAAAGCAAGACAAATTACGAGTTATTACATAAATAAACAAAAACTTGTTTCTACTGTTTCTAAAATGAACAAACTTTTCGATATTTGTATTCAAGAAATAATATCTTTGTAAAAAGCCCTTCACGTCCTATTGCTAGCGTGCAATTATAAAAAGCGATATTTCATCAGAAAGTTCTTTGCCTGCTTTTCAATTGTACGAATGTAACAATTTGCAATTGACTTTGCCTTCAAGGATATCTTCCTTTAAGGTAAATTGTTTTTTAATGGTAAAAATTTATTTTGAAGTCTTTTTATTTTAATTATCCATTTTTAAAAAAATATTTTTCTTTGCTTATTATATTATAATCTTGTTATATTATTATGAATTATTATTATATATATATTATATTATATATATATTATTATATATATATTAATTATTAATATTTATATTATTTTATTTTTCTAAGATAAATCGAGATATACATCCATTGTTTTATTTAGAAAATAAGTGTTTTAGCAAGTTTACATTCTAAAGAATGTCTATTGTAACTGGGAATTGTTATATTAAGAATATTTAATGGATTGTCTTGGCATAAATAATTCTATATTTATATTTAAGCGAAAAGTTTCTCTTTTCGTTATGAAACAAGACGTAAATTTCGAATTTGTAGAAAATGCATTCTGAGCCGTAATGTTTGTTTCATCTCTATTAGTTCAATAACATCAATCTGTCATTTATCATTCAAAATATTTTCAATAACATTTTGCCAATAAGTTAATTGTGTTATCTTTTTCTTATTTATTTATTACAGTAACGACTTTTCCATTATTTACATTATTCGGACTATTGTCATCATCTTTGTCGCCATATTTATTACAACGTTTCGGCCGTTGTACGCTCTGTCCATCTTCAGGTGGTTGGAATGTCGAACTTAACCCTTTATTTCGCTCACTGGTGTAGACTGTTCTAGTTCCACGTGCCATGTTTAATGGATGTCAGTTATCAGTTATCTCCTGTTAATTTCCCCCTGAAAGTTCTCCACTGCCTTAACCGGGTATTGAACTCATACTCTTTGGGTTCTGCAGGGCGACCTATAGCGATAAGTGCGAGGAGGAGAGACCAGACTGAATGCGGTGAATCCCCGAAAACCCCGAACGGCAGAATAGGCAATGATCTATACGGTTTCAATGACCAAACTGGCGCAAGAGGGCAGCGTCAGTCGGGCTGGCGTAACCGAAGGGGACCTTGACAGACCAAGCATCCGACAGATCGATGCAACCAGGTCTGCCAGATCTCACATGTCCCAATTTCTTTTGAGTCACGAGGGAGGTATTTTCGACCCAAGTGTGTGGGCTTCTCCGTTGCGCAGAATTGCCCACCAATATCAAATTCACGCGAATGGCTTCGTCAAAATCTCTTTGACTAGTTTTCAGGAGGAGGC